>JAKCPI010000257.1:0-11180 GCA_023213315.1 Euborellia annulipes
AATTTTAATTATTCTCATACAGTTTAATAGTAAATATAACATAAAAAGGAATGCAATAATTAGGTTTAAATAAATAAATAAATAAATTTATTACGACCCGCTAGACCAGTCCCGGTGGCTAAGTCCAACAAACACAATACAACTTTAAATACAACAAAACAAAAGGAAAAAAAATAGAAATCTATGCCCACTAACAATCAACATATTAATGCATTTCCATCGAAAGAAATTAAAAAAAAAAAAACAATTATCAAAAATCTTTCTGTATAAGGTTTTAATCCAAAGTAGAGTACCGGTAGTGAATTTTTTTTTTATATACTATTAAAATGTATCTTGAATAATTAAATTTTTTCAATTTATAATATATTGGACATTTTTGAAGTCCTGTCATTACAATAAACTTTTCTTTTTTTAAGAAAAAACTCTTAAAATAACTCCTTCAATAGCTAAATCATTAACTTAATAAATACTAATAATTCAATGAAAAAAAAAGCTTTTTTTATTAATAATTTTTCTTTTTTATATTTTTCAGACTCAAAAGGCACAGCCCAGTAGGCGGGAATAAAGATGAAGAGTGTAAACTTTGCTTGATGCTGTTCAAGTGAATATTGATGATGTCTTATATGGCGAAACAAATAAGGAGCATGATAAAAGATTAAAATTAGAAAAATTTAGAAGCTGGATCCTAAACTTGAGACGGTATTCACATCGGACGCATGCTGAAGCAAAAACAAGACAATTGAAAATTCCATCTTCTAGCTTATGCTATTGGTCACAAATTGAAAAAGAAGGAGACGCAGTCGTATGGGCCTGTGATCGTTTTTAGAATTTTATAACAGGTATAAAAATTGATGTTTTATGGCTGTGAAGATTTACTCAGGAATTTGCAGTGACTTTGCAGCCAGGAGATTAAATAAAAAATAATTGAATAAGAGACCTCCGAACAGCAAGTTAGAGTGAATACTTTTGTACATAACAAATTAAAGGGATATTGTATTTAATTGCAATGAATATTGAGATACCTAAGATCGTGTATATTTGACAATATTTGCCCTGATGAAGGTCGCGATTGGCGACCGAAACTTCGGCGAATAAAAAAATTAAATAAAAAGATTTTTTTATTTAATCTCCTGGCTGCAAAGTCACTGCAAATTCCTGGGTATAAAAATTGTTTTAGAAACAGGTCATAAACCGATAGTTTTTATTTTCAGTTAGAAACTATTTGATGAATAACATTGATATGTTTGAAGGAGTAGGGTTATTCAAGGCAACTTCATGGTGGAGGTCAGGTTATGTGATATATATATATATATATAAATAAAATTTCAATTCATAATTTTATTTTATTTTGTTTTATTTTTCAGCGTGGCCAACTGTTAACAAGTTTTGATAGGAATCCAATCATGTTCAGAGCCTGTAATTAAGAGAAGAACATATCTTTCTTAATTAAGAAAATTATACAAGCAATTTTTTATATAATTTTTAAACTATACAGTTGTGAGATTCAATTATACAATTTGACAATATGTTGAATTTTTTCAAGATCATATTAATTACTTCCTTCTTATTTCTTCTTATTATTATATATTAATTATATATAATTAAATAAGGTGTTAGAAGGAATTATTATATGATCTTGAAAATCCAACATATTCAAATATTGTATTGTATAATTAGATCTCACAAAGTGAAACAAAAAATTATATATGAGGATTTGATTTTCAGTAAAAGGTATTATTATTTTTTCCATTTTATGATTCATTGAATTAAATACTAGAATATAATTTAAAACAATAACTATATATATATATATAATAACTTGACACTAAAACTTATAACGATAACTGTAGGCCTATAGTTTAAAAAAATTAAATAAAAAATTTAACTTGCATAATATTCTTAATTAAGAAAGATATGTTCTTCTCTTATTTACAGGCTCTGAAGATGATTGGATTCCTTATCAGAAACTTGTTAACAGTTGGCCACGCTGAAAAATAAATCAAAATTATTTATGGCGGTGAGTATGTATTTTTATATATATATCACATAACTTGCTTCAACCTAACCTAACCTAGGCACCCCCATGGGACGTGACACGAAGCTTTTGAACAAAATCAGCCAAAGAGTACTAGTACTTTACTGATGCACTTTTTCAGTTTTTTTTCGATTTTCTCAAAATTTGCTCCAACGATTTTTTTTAAAATTCAAAAATCAATTATTTTTTAGATTCTCTATAAAATGTATATTCTCATTTTGTGATTGAAATCTTCTGAAGACCACTTTACTCTTGTTCTTCATAGGAAAGATAGGAATTTCTCCTATGGTTGCTATGGTAACAAAATATAAATATTTTGCCATACTTATAAATTTTACATCTTGAAAATCGAATGTACCGTACTGTCGGAAACTAAATACATGTCGACACAAAAAATCTGGTGAGACAAGCACAGTACACAACTTTCGATTACCGAAGGTAAGAGAAAGTTGTGTGCTGTGCGCCAGTCACACCAGATTTTTATGATATAGACCCCCAAATTAACCCAGACAGCAGATTGCAGCAATATTGCAAATCTTGCACAATATTGCAGCAACATTGCTGCAATATTCCTATGTTCGCTTCTTTGTAACTCGCAGGAATATTGCGGCAATGTTGCTGTTTGGGCTGCAAGATTTGCAATATTACTTCACTGTTCCAAGCTGTCTGGGACTTGGTATTTTCATTGAATCAAATTTTTTTCTGGAGTTTTGGCTTAATTAGTACGCCTAAATCATATTAGGAGGATCTCATTTTAATAAAATGTTTAATATCTCTTGTTTTATGAATTACTATTCTTGAAATTTGTATTAGTACTTATAGTTACATTAAGAGGATGGTGATTCCTATTTTTAAATGGGCGAGAGAGCATAATTTATTTTGAACTTGTGGAACACATTGAATTTTTTTTAAAGAAATAATTTTCTCAAGAACTTATTACAGTATAATAACGTATTCTCTAATGTATAATTTTTTTCAAAAGTCTTCTCATACTTTTCTATGCTTAAATACTTTATTGATTTTAAAAAGAGTGATAAACTTCAGCTTTTTGAAAACAATAAATAACCGTATAGAAAAAGCAAATGTGAGCAAGATTTTTGAATCCACTGTTAGCTAAAATAATATGAAAAATTATTTATTTAATATTTTCAGGTTATTTTCGCAAACAAGGGTTCAGTAAAGATATTAAACTAGATACTCACATCTATGAAGGATATATAAAAGATTATAAAGATGCTACTTTGATGCATTGTGAACTCCATCCGTCCATAATATATACCGAATTTACTGTTGTTGTTCGTCAACAAAAAGAGGTCTGATTTTTTATTTTTTATTAATTTTCTTTTTATATTATCCTTTGGCCTAAAATAAGTTGACACCTGCATAACATATAACTTTCGATTAGCGAAGGTAAGGAAAAAATGTCTGAACTGCGGTCAGTATTTAACACCAGATTTTTTAAATATATAAAAATATAATTAAAATTTTCAATTTATAAAATATTATTGAAAAACAATCGACTCAACCTTGGCTTACATTAAGCTTTTGAGCCGCATAAACAGTTTACATCTTGTAGCTTAATACTGCCAAGATTCTACTCTTTGCAATAAATGTACCTCAGGCAAGGGCGGATACAAGGGGGGGGGGGGGTAAAGGGGTAATTACCCCCCCCGAGATTTGAAAAAATACCTTTTTTTCGCAAAAAAATTTATTTTTAAAGTAAAATTTTAAAAATTAATACTTAAAAATTTGATTTGTATTTATATTCTGGCAAACAAGTACAGAATGCGCCTTTAAATTACTGAAATTAAGAAAAAATAAAAAAATAGTGTGCTGTGCGACGAGTCACACCAGACCCCCCCCCCCCCGAGAAACGCCTTTGGATCCGCCCTTGACCTCAGGAAACTCTTTCGTGGCATCGGCATGAAAATTAAGATTTGATTATTGTCTTGTGACAAAAACGAGACATTCTAATGTCATAAAGGGAACGATTTTATAAAATGAAGAGTTGAGAATTAGAAGGCATCTTACGACAATTTTTCAATTTTTTAGTAAATTTCAAAATTTTAAGTATTCCTTAGCATAAAGTCTTACGTGAAATAATTAGGAAGCGGTTAAGTTTTCTACAAAAAGTATAGTTTGTTAAAAACAACAAATGGACAAAATTGACATTTTTATTAAAACGAAATAAAAATTGGTACGTGTGGTCACCCTAAGCATCAGTAAATCAATTTTGCAAAAAATGTTTGTTGGCAGTATTTGGTCCCGACTCTAATTACCCCTACTGAAAACAATCTTGATTATTTTTTTCTTTCTTTCTTTTTTTTTTAGATTGTAAAGAAATTACTTGAAAAACAAATGCCAAAATATAATACTGTTTATCCCGGACTAACATGTTTTAAAAAAGGTGTGAATTCCATTCCTTTGGAAAGTATTCCTGGACTAATTGAAGCTGGCTGGAAACCTAACAATTCTACTAATAGAAATAATTTGGGAAACCCCTCCTCTACAAATAATTCTCCTTATGGAAATAGGGGAAGGTCAACTGTAGTAGGTTCTAGACAACCACTTCTTACTTCAGAAAATTTACACGTTCAACTCACTCGCCTTCTTAATGAGGTAAATATTTTTAGATAGAAGAAAAATAAATAAATAAGAGTTTATTTAAATCATTTCCTCATTTATTTAGGTTCGGAATCATTCAGCTGCTTGGCCTTTTCTTGAACCAGTTGATAAAAAAATGGTACCTGATTATTATGATCACATTTTATATCCTATGGGTAAGTTTTTAAATATAATCTACGAAAGAATTCATTTAATAAATTATTTTTTTTTTTTTTTTTTAATATAGATTTAAAAACCATGGGAGAACGTTTAGCAAAAAATTATTATAGCATCGCCACTAAACATCTTTTTGTTGCTGATATGAATCGAATTTTTACAAATTGTAAAATTTTCAACAGCATCGACACTGAATATTATAAGTAAGTTCCGGGATGACCGAGCTGGAGCTCGGTGGTTTTTTCTTTTGATAAAATTGGAAAAATCTTAAAAAGTACATAAGTAAAGTTCTAATACTCGACGTCTTCCAAATACGAGACCTAACTTAATTTGTTTTGTTTACTGAAAATAGTATATAGGCCTATTTAAAATTTGAAAGAAAACGTCAAAGGCAATATTAAGAAAATTGGAAAAAACTAAACTATGAAACCTCACCCTTAGGCCGATCGTACATGGTATAGTGAGCGCCGCAATTAAGTCCCCACCTGATATGGTAAATGGTGAAATAATTTTAAATTTGAAAAGGTAAAATAAAATCATCAGTACCAGATTTTACGTTTTATCTTTCCAATCATTAAAATTATTTCACTATACACCATATACTATTCCATATAATTAAGGCTAAAGCTATCAGGTGGGGACTTAATTGTGGCGCTCACTGTACAAACCAAGACATTTTACCTACGATGGAATGTCTGTTTGATTCAGTGACGGCGCCAGCTTACTAAACAATTTTCTTATTTTTCACTTTTTGAATAGTATATTATGGTAGTTATTCGGTGTAATAATGAACCATGTCCGAATTTCAATACTATATATCCAGAATGCAGAATGCAGCAGTTCCTTTAGGCAAAAAAAAAAAAAATCTAAAAAAATCTAAAAATGCAAAAATCTGGTCCCCACCTTGGAGCTAGAGGTTTAAGTATATGGTATATAGTGAAATAATTTTAATAAAGGTTTTTTTTTTTGGAATGGTTGCATAAGATCCGAAGACTTATAATGACCAGTAGTCACTTGCAGCCAGAAAGAATATAGTTTAAAAAAATAAATAAATAAAGGAGAAGCATAAAAGGGGAACTCAAATGCGGGAACTGAGAAGATGCCTGTTGAGATTAGACTTAAAAGTGTGAAGATTGTATATTTTGGGGAAGATAGACTCAGAGAGCTTGTTCCAATCACGGGAGGTCATGGGGACAAAGGAAGATTGGAATTGACTAGTTCTGTTAGTCATGATCTGAACAAACTAAAGTGTATGTAAATGGTAAAATAAAATCTGGCACAGATTTCACCTTTTCGGTCACTAAAATTATTTCACTATGATAAATTTTTGGGGGGAAATTCTTAAAATTTAGAAAATTGTAGTATTTTACTATATTCTTTCTTTTTCTTCTCTTAATATGAATGATCATTATTCTAATATAATTTTTTTTTTTTTCAGTTGTGCCATAGTTTTGGAAAAGTTCTTCAATTCTCGCATAAATGATCTCGGGATTTTCGACAAATGATCTTCACCTTTATGTTAAGTTTTAAATATTTAATAATAATATATATAGAAAATATTTTAAATAAAAAATGGATGATAAAAAATTAGAAGGAATATTGTTAAGAAGTAAAACAGTTGGATAATTTTTCTATTTTAATTCATAGATTTCTTTTTCATTTCAAGACAAAAAGACAGTCATTATCTTAATTTTTAATATTTTATCTTACAATTAGATGTATTAGGGCAAATGCGCGGGTCCAATTACTTACGTATCAAAAATAAATAAGTGAAGTTGTTTTTATAATAGGACGAGAGGAGTCAGGATTTTTGAGAAACGGAAAGAAAATTTTTCCAACTGATACTTTGCATCCTAAATAGACAAATTCTATTTTTGGTTCCTTTCAATAGATTAGAATTTCATAATGTGTTACATAATTATTTATTTTATTTTATTTAGATCTCTTAATTATTATCTCAGGCGAAACTAAAGATAGAGTTTATATATATATATATTTGGTACGCATATTTTTTTTCAATAAGTTGAACTATAAGATTATTTATAGCAAGGACTCTATTGCATTTTCTTCATTTTTTTTTTAACTTTTTTAGGAAATTTCTTTCTCATTTAAAAAATAGAATTGTTTAAAAGTGCCTAAAAAACTGAAAACACAAACAATTCTTTTATTTTTCTAGCCTTAGGCCAAAGATATTATATAATTATTCGATTGTCTTTTTGTCCTGACAAATATACTCCCCTGAAATAATTTGTTGGAATCACAAAAACTCTTTTAGTCAATTTAATATTTTACAATAAAATAATTTTTTTTGGCTGTAAGGTCCCATACACGCCGTACTTTGATACGCGAGCCCAGCTCGGCTCGCGTATCAATTTTTTCAACACACTAGGCTCGCCTACAAGCCGAATCTGCAAGCGTGTGGGCTCTCACGAGCCGAGCCAAAAATAAAATAAAATACTTTAACTGAGGAACGAGCCCGATCAGCGAGAGCCCACACATGCGGATCTGCTCCCCGAGCCGAGCCGGACAGAAGGCCCAGACGGATCTGTCCCGGCTCGGCCAACACATTTGCGGATTTGACTCGTTTTAAGGCGAGCCGAGCCAGGCTCGGGTACTAAAGTTCGGCATGTATGGGGCGCTTAAGAGCCATTTATGATTTCTTTTATAAATATATATATATATAATATTTTTTTTAAATTTCCCATTGATCTTTCTTGTAGCCACCTACCCATATTTTGTTTTTATTGAAAAAAAAAAAAAAGAAAATAAAAACAAAACAACAACAATGGATATATATTTATAATTTTTTTTTTTTAAAAGACATTTAAAGACATTTTCGATAAAATTTCTAATGGATCGTTTTATGACAGTCACAAAACAGACTTATGCATGGCCACCATATCAAAAACCTATTAAGTATAATTAATAAAATATATTTTGATAAATCAGAGATTAATGAAAACTGTTATTTAGACATGATGCTTATGGTCCTATTAACGTACCCATGTCGGGCCCGATTATTGAGGGTGTAAATGATTGGTTTGTTGAAGGAAATATCCCAAAATTACATAAAGATATTTACCCGGAAGAAATAAAACCATCTCCGGCTATGTAAGTTAGCTTTTTTTTTTTTTTCTTATTAAATCTTATTAAAAAGAATAATTTTTTCAAATTTAAAAATAATTATAATATTTTTATGATAAAAATATATTAAAATTCCTAGACTTGTAAAGGATTTAAAGCAGGCCACACCACCTATTTAACAATAGAATTTATTGAATTTAATCTTGTTTGAAAAATGTAATATATATATATATCTTTACATGCGGCCCCCAACTTAGTACAAAATAGATCATGTGGACCTCAATATCATATGAGTTTGACATGTCTGCTTTAACCTATAATGACCATTAAACGAATATTGTTTTGGAAAAAGAGAGACAATCTTTTAGATCATAAAAATCAAAATACATTTCTTCATTAGTTAAAAAATCATTTTAACTTTCAAGTTCGTCTCTTAAAAAAAACTCTGGACCAGGGACGGATTAATTGTTCCATAAAACCTATTTTTTCAAATCACCTTAACGGTGCTAGTTAGTATTTGTAAGTTTCTATTTATCCCTACCTTTCAGTCTTTTGAAATTCAAAAATAATTTTGAGGATCTCAATCTAATATCGACTAAAAAACTAATTTAAAAACTCAGCCAAAAAAAATAATGGTTGAAGGGATCTAGGATATTTTCTAAGATGGTTTGAAATAAAAGCCCAAGAATGCCTTAAAGAACGGGAAGGGTTTAATATTTTATTTATCTAAATGTGCCTGGATCTCAGATATTTAAATAATCAGTATCTTAATGATCTTAATAATGAGTATTTCAAAAGTTTTCATCCACTAGAGAGGCCCTTGAAACTGTTTTTTAACTGTCAATAGAATGAATTTTTCAAATTAATTGAATTATTTTCTAAATTTTTCTAAAATTTAAAATGTGTACCAATTTACAATACCAAAATTATTTAAATAATAGAAAGTCATTAATTTTTATCTAGATGTCATAAAATTTTTCAAATATTTTTGCAAATTAAAATTTGTTTGGTTATATAGAATTGAAGAATTTAATCTTAACTAAATATGTGTTGGTTTCGAAAGAAAAAGCGAGCTTTCAGGATAAAAAAAGAAAATGTTGATCTTTAAAATAAATATAATTTATAAATCTTTTTGACTATAAAAGTCGCTTCTTCTTTCCATTTATTAAAAGATGTTAAATTCTTTATATGGAAATATTTAAAAGAATAACAAAAAGTTTAATTAACAAAATATAGCTTAATTATTTTAAAACCAAAGATTGATTTTTATATTCAATAAATACATTTATATTTTGTTATTTTGATAATCTTAATTCTATTATAAAACTTTAGTCGTTTACTATATCCTATAGTCGACATATTGGTATTATTTAACAAAGAGATATTTTATTATGTGAGAAATTGATTCACGATCTAGATCAGTAGTACTCAATATTGAAGAGGAGTTGAGAATTAAAAGTACAAATAAAATTATATATATATATATATACAATTTTTTTATATTGCTCCAATAAAAAAAGATTGAGAACTACTGTTCTGGAATAAGTATTAAGAATACAATGAATCTTTGACATGGACACGTTCGCATGGAATTTTATTTACACTTATTATTATATATATAAATCTTAAATTTTATTCGTTGTTGAGAAATGTTAATATTTAAACTAGATGATAGAATTGTAATATTGTTTTTAATTTGTACACAATCTTGTTTTTTTTTTTTCGTAAAGAAATTATCAATACTTGTTTGATCTTATTAATAATTAAAACCCTTTATGGTTAATAATAAAAAAGGAAACGTTTCGTAAAGTGAAGCACTGTGTACAAATTTATATATATAGTATATTTATATATTTTATATAATATGCAAAGCATATTATTTCAAATATATTTTATAAAAAGAAATTTGAAGAAATATTCTGTCACAATTATTAAAGACTGTTATTTCTTTAAATAAATATGTGTTCACTTATTAAGTATTTTTGTTTTATTTCTCTTATCTTAAATGCAATGATCATCAATAATCCTTTTCAAATGTCAACCATCAAAATTAATTTTTCTTTTTTCCCTCTATTTCTTCCAAGATTTTTTCATAATATAACAAAATTTTGAAATCTATATCCTTCTTATTCTTTTCCTCTCTAGTTACAATTTATATCTCATTCACTCAAATTCTCATTCTAATATTTATTTTATTATTTTCAGGTTAGTAAAAATGCGACAAAATCCTGGCTGTGTTTGTTGGAAAGGGCAAATTCCAAGATTAAAAGATCCAGCTATTTATCCAAGTCGAGTAGGAGCTGCACCTGAGGTTGATACCTCACGTTATGACCAACCAAACACATATCTACGTCTGGTATGTATTGAAAGTTTTTTTTTTTAATTCCTGACTGAGACCTCGTTTATAAAATCTAATAATCTATTTACCAAAGAAAGGAGATAAGGGTTTGAATGATCCGGGTGTTTTATTTTGAATATGGATTAATTGGATGCCAAGTGCATGAATTCTTTTAAAATAAATGATTAAAAAAAATACTTTGGAGCAAACCCCAGTAAAACACTATTATATATACATAATAAAAAATTGAATAAAATTAGTAGTTATTGGCAGGTTGCACTAGCTCATTAACTTTCATCATGATCCTTCATCTCCTGATCGTCATTATTTGTTGTTTGTTGGCGGCAAGTTTAAAATATCGTTGGTAGAACTACATTACATCTTCTGGGATGTAGCAACTCACTGACTTATAGGGTTTTTCAAAAATGTATACATGTATTCCTCCCAGACTGCTTAGGCCAGCCAGCAGGGGCGGTTTAATGCAAGTTTGTCGAGGGGGGGAGTTTTAATTTTTTTATTTAAGGACTTAGTCGGCATCTATGGCCATTTAGAGCCCCTTTCCTATTTATTTAAATTAATTGGTAACAAATTCAATTGAAACTAAAGAGCAAAATAATATTTACATAGATTACTAGTTTTATAACATTTTGAATTTCTTCTCGGGGAGGAGGGGGGATCGCCCCCACCGCCCCCTCCCCTTTAATCCGCCCCTAACAGCCAGGACTTAATGGTTTCTTGATCAAATAATGGTTATTTAGCACTAGCAATTGATTTTTTACCAAAACTGTTTCAGCCAAAAATGAGCTTATGGGGTTTCTCAAATAACTGATTCAAATATATTTCGTACCTACAGTCATTAGATCATAAAAGAAGCTTGTCTGCACACTCTCTTCTATAGATATTATCATAGATCAAATACTCTGCCGAATTAAAATCAATTAT
>JAKCPI010000258.1:0-21155 GCA_023213315.1 Euborellia annulipes
TCATAAACTAAACTCGATAGAAAATCACTGAAATTTCTAGAACACTTTACCATTGTAAAATATCTCACCTACTTATCATAATATATATTGTTATAAAATTCGACCAACCATGTTAAATATAGGTGAAATATGGAAATTAAAATTTATATTGACAACCCTAATGCTCTGAAGATGGCCCTAAACAGGACCGAAACGTCAGCAATGAGGGTTTAATAAAAGAAAAGAAAACTAGCTGCTCTCTCTTTTTATTATCCTACTACATCAACTACACAGCTATAAAAAAAAAAAAAACCAATATTAACTGGTATTAGTTCAGATACAATCAACATATCCTGCGTGGTGACCATCGTCTCTTATTTTCAATTGTATCTGAACTAATATATTGTAATTTATTTGTATTTAATGAATATCTTGCTATAAGTTCTGCAGATAATATATAATATACTCATATATAACACCCATCTGAGCATAGGCGTAGCCACGGGGGGGTTTTTGGGGTTCAAACCCCCCATTGTATTTAAACCATGACTAGATATTTAATCTCTATAATACAAAATACTTTTATTCTCTATATATTTCATATATAGGGTAAGAGAAAAGTAAAAATATAATAATTTTCTCTAGCTTAAAAAAAAAAAATTAAATAAAACGCAAAAAATTCGAAAATTCAGAATTTTCCCATTGAAAAAAAGAATTGATTTTTGTTATGCTTTATAAAAAATTAAAGCCGCTTAAAATTGATTAAATCTCGCAAATGAAAAATAATAAAAATTATTATATAAATAAATTTTTTATTTATTTTCTTAAAGAGGAGTGAGATAGGAGTCTGGTCAAGAGAGGGACACTCGGGTATTTTAGGCCCATTTACATAAAATTAAAGAGATTTGCATTATTTATTGCCTGATACGAGTTGATTGAAAAATTGCCAGCACTTAATTAAGAAAGGGCGGGCCCGTGCCACCTCGAGGGGGGTACCAGGGGGGCGAAGCAAGATATGGAAGAGTGGCTGAGTCATACATTTCATGGAGCCACCCTACACAAAATTTTTCGTAGAAAAACTTTTGAGAACAGGCCCCCCCGAAAAATTTCTATATACGCCCCTGGTGCTGTGCGACGAGTCACACCAGATTACCCCCCCCTGAGAAACACCTCTGGATCCGCCCTTGGGCAGAGGGGCAAAATTTCTTTTTTATTTCATTTATTTTTAAAAATGATATATTTTTACTTTGAAAAATAAAATCTTGTAAATTAAAAAAATTAAAAGAGTAAGAAATTCATTTTTTTTCCAAAAATTTTTGATAAAATCACTACCAAATTTTTTAAAATTTTAATTTTATTAAAATTGTGATTTTATTTAAAATTTTTAAAGTTTTATAGTAGATTTGTTTTTGTTTTATACTATTTAAACATATTAAATTATTTTAATTTTCTAAAAAAAAATTTTTGCTCCCCCCTGATTCAAATTCGTTCCGGCGCCCCTGTTTATATATATACAATCAATTCAAAATATCACACCGAATTCTTATTTTTTTATCATCTTTTCAAAATGGCCGTCTGCTGATCACCTGGCCTGTTAATGGAGTTGTTTTATCTAAATTTTTTTTTTTTAATTTGTGTAAATTTAAAAGTTGCGCAAATCGTTAGAGCGAATTTTGAGAAAAATCGAAAAAAAATCTGGTATGACTGGCGCACAGCACACAACTTTCTCTTACCTTCGGTAATCGAAAGTTGTGTTCTGTGCTTGTCGCACCAGATTTTTTGTGTCGACATATATTTAGTTCCCGACAGTACGGAACATTTGAATTCAGATGTAAAATTTATAAGTGTGGGAAAATATTTATATTTTGTTACCATGGCAACCATTTCTCCTATCTTCCCTATGAAATACAGGAGTAAAGTGGTCTTCAGAAGATTTCAATCGCAAAATGAGAATATACATTTCAAAGAGCATCTAAAAATAATTGATTTTTGAATTTTAAAAAAAATCGTTGGAGCAAATTTTGAGAAAAATCGAAAAAAACTGAAAAGTACATCAGTAAAGTACTAGTACTCTTGGCCGATTTTGATTAAAAGCTTATTTTTCCGGTCCCGGGGGTGTTTAACTTAAATATAAAATTTCAGCCTCATAGCTCAATTCCTTCATGCTTAAAATTGAACACACACACACCCACACACCCACACACAGACAGACAGACCATGTCGCGAAACCACTTTTTTGGATTCAGGGGACCTCAAAACGTGAAGATCCATCAAAATCTCGACATCGAATTTTTGACATGAAACCAATACTTTCTCTCTATATATATATTATATATATACATAGGTAAGAGAAAGTAAAAACTGAAAAAGTACATCAGTAATTAAAATTGAACACACATAGGCAAGAGAATGTAAAAAAAGGGGGGGGGCCGTGAGATATTTATTTGGTCCCAACGGGGGCCGCGACTCAAAAAAGTTTAACAAGCACTGAACTAAAGGTCTAAAGGGATGGATTTTATTATATAATATATTTATGAGAAATAAAGATCACTTTGATTGAAGACAAAATATTTTGAAATTTTATTTTTATAAATAAAAATGCCTGGACCTTAATATATATAAAAATTCATAAATAACGGTTATCGTATGACTGGCGCACAGCACACAACTTTCTCTTACCTTCGGTAATCGAAAGTTGTGTACTGTGCTTGTCACACCAGATTTTTTGTGTCGACATGTATTTAGTTTCCGACAGCACTGTTCATTCGATTTTCAAGATGTACCAGGGGGGGGTCAAACTCGGTTTGTTTACATTTTTTCCATTTCAAGAGAGTGACGTCATGGAGCTACTCCTTTTGTAAAAAATCGTTCGAAACAAACAATTTATACAAATTTATATACGGCTTATTATTAATAAAGCAGTATAAATACCAGGGGCTAAATTAGTTTAGTCTGAAACTATAAAATTTGCAAATAAAACAAAATGAATGTGAACTAGGTTATAGGGAGTCAACAATGCTACCAAATAGAAAAATATATGCAAGGAGGAGCTTCATGACGTGGACCAATCAAAAACTGTGACCTGAAAATTGTTTATTTACTAGTTTCTGGCCAACCTGTGTATTTAAAGACCTTGAGATGTACAATTTATAAGTATGGGAAAATATTTATATTTTGTTACCATGGCAACCATTTCTCCTATCTTCCCTATGAAATACAGGAGTAAAGTGGTCTTCAGAAGATTTCAATCGCAAAATGAGAATATACATTTTAAAGAGCATCTAAAAAATAATTGATTTTTGAATTTAAAAAAAAATCGTTGGAGCAAATTTTGAGAAAAATCGAAAAAAAACTGAAAAAGTACATCAGTAAAGTACTAGTACTCTTTGGCCGATTTTGATTAAAAGCTTATTTTTCCGGTCCCGGGGGTGTTTAACTTAAATATAAAATTTCAGCCTCATAGCTCAATTCCTTCATGCTTTAAATTGAACACACACACACCCACACACCCACACACCCCCCACAGACAGACCATGTCGCGAAAACCACTTTTTTGGATTCAGGGGACCTCAAAACGTGAAGATCCATCAAAATCTCGACATCGAATTTTTGACATGAAACCAATACTTTCTCTCTATATATATATTATATATATACATAGGTAAGAGAAAGTAAAAAGAAATTTTATTTTTTCTCAAAGGATTGAATTGTTTATAGATAAATTTGCATTCTTTTATTCTTATAGTTTCGAATAAAATTTTATAAAAGCCTAAAAAGATGAAATCAATCAATTTCAAATGCTGGGAGAGCATCGATTTGTTTTTTCAAATTCGATCTGCGCCGAGAGTGCAGCCAGGGAGCCTCGCTTCACTCTCGTCTAGGCTTTTATTCACGCGCACATTCGCTTTTCAAAAAACTCTCTATCTCTCTTATCTTTCGTTGAATTTGTGGAAAAATGCAAAACTGGTCTTTTCAATCAATTATAAAGCTTTGAGACATTTTTTTTATTTAACTACGACCACATAAAATGGGGCTTTATTTATTGCCTTTGACATCTTCAAATTTCAACTGCCTCTTTCATTTTCTAATTTATTGTTTTTTAATTAAATAAACACATTTAGGCCTTGATATTGATTGAATAACTTAGTATATAAAATATTCAAGCAAAAACAATGAAATTTTAGTCTCAAAACGTTCTGAAAATGATTAAAAATCGATTTTCCGAATTTATTTTGACATACTTAATTCTTTTACTTTCTCTTAAAATTCAAAAATCATTTATTTTTTGATGCTGTTCTCATTTTGCTTTCAAAATTGTTTGAAGACCACCATGGGCGTAACTAGAGAATTTGGCTGGGGGGCATGGGATGTTTGGTCTCACCAATAAAAAACACTCACAGTCTTGTTAAATACGAATATCTATGGCTTGTTTAGTCCGAATCCGGGTATTTTGAATACTATTATCTTATTCAAATACATAGATCTCGAAAAATATTTAGCTATTTTTTTTTTTTAATTTAAAATAAATAAATCTACTTACTATTTGTTTGACGTTTTTCTGCCACTTCAAATCAATCGATTTTTAAATCTATTTGCATTTAATAACAATTATATTTAAAATATTTAATATAATAATCTTAACAATGGTTTAGCTTGAACAATTAAAAAAAACAATGGTTTATTTAATTAATAAACAAATTTATTAATAATTTAAATAAAGCTAATATTACTTTCTCTTACCTATGTATATATGTAATATATATATAGAGAGAAAGTATTGGATTCATGTCAAAAATTCGATGTCGAGATTTTGATGGATCTTCACGTTTTGAGGTCCCCTGAATCCAAAAAAGTGGTTTTCGCGACATGGTCTGTCTGTCTGTGTGTGTGTGTGTGTGTGTGTGTGTGTGTCTGTGTGTGTGTGTTCAATTTTAAGCATGAAGGAATTGAGCTATGAGGTTGAAATTTTATATTTAAGTTAAACACCCTCCGGGACCGGAAAAATAAGCTTTTAATCAAAATCGGCCAAAGAGTACTAGTACTTTACTGATGTACTTTTTCAGTTTTTTTCGATTTTCTCAAAATTTGCTCCAACGATTTTTTTTTAAAATTCAAAAATCAATTATTTTTTAGATGCTCTTTAAAATGTATATTCTCATTTTGCGATTGCAATCTTCTGAAGACCACTTTACTCTTGTATTTCATAGGGAAGATAGGAGAAATGGTTGCCATGGTAACAAAATATAAATATTTTCCCATACTTATAAATTTTACATCTTGAATTCATATGTTCCGTACTGCCGGGAACTAAATATATGTCGACACAAAAAATCTGGTGTGACAGGCACAGTACACAACTTTCGATTACCGAAGGTAAGAGAAAGTTGTGTGCTGTGCGCCAGTCACACCAGATTTTTTTTAATTTAATTTAATGTATTAATAAATTTAACAGTTAAAATATATTTAATATATTTATTTAAAATCATAGTGAATTTTGACAGTAAATATATTTTGAAAATACGAGGTTATGTTCAAAACCTTCTCTGTCAATTATAACATTATGCAGACTAAACAAAATATTCACGATTTCTATTAATATCTTGAAGCAAATACCATTTTATAGCGTTTAAAAACAGTTTAATCAATCTCACCCTTAAACCTTTTTCAAGCTGGTTTTTTTGAATTCATTCTACCTTCTACTTAGACCTATTTTTTTTTTTTTTTTTTTTTTTCAAAAAAAAAACATTCACACTTTTTTTCTCATTCACACTCACACTCACACACTCATTCATACAGTCTTTTCGGCAACTCAGGCCATATAAGACTTTTTACGATATCCGTTATTGATAAATATACATATATGGGGTCCAGGCATTCTTATTTAAGCCATTTGGTATCCAGATGGCTTAAATAAAATCATCGGACTGCCTGGGGTCCGAACCCGCGACGTTTGGTATATGAGGTTAGCACGCTAACCTCTACGCCATGCCCCGAGGGCTTAGACCTATTTAATCTTGTAGCAAAGCCTCTAATCTACACAGAAGCGATGGCCTCCTATTGGCCCAGGATCCCCGCTCCTAGAGATCCTCGTCCCCCGAGGCCGATCACACCCATTTTGCATATACTGGATCTGCATTGCCCTGGAGCAGAACGAATCATCCAGCAGGTAACTTCAAAAACCAAACAATCAGGGGTTGTGCTCGCTCACACGCCGGACTTTTCAGGCGAATGTCGCGGGCAGCTGGTCGGCGCCTAACGGCTGGTTCATTCTCACGGAGGATTTCGACAACGAACTCTTATTTCAAGACACCGCCAATCGATTTATGCATCTTTTCTCTCAAGTTCTTGTCGCCAGGACACCAAATAACGCCGACGGCGGTTTCCTCGTCCAGGAAATTTATAAAAAAGTTTCTTTCTCTTTTGAGGTGAGTGTGACTATAACGCGGGTTCAAACCCCGCCAAAGCCTCGTTTTTTTGTTCCAGGAGCCAAATTTCTCCAGCTTAACAATTCTAGGGAAAGGTGAATGGTTTCCGAATATTCCTTTCAATTGGGATCAAGTGCGGTTCAATCATCGACGAGATCTCTCTGGAGTGCCAATCACAGGAACAATCGTTGTAAGTCGTCAATCAATGAGGGAGGCAACTTTTTTTATCAAAAGCTGATCTCATTATTTAGGTAGTATTTATTAACGGTGGTAGAGATCTCGCTTCTTGTGTTATGGGACAAAAAAAAAAGTTTAGGACCGAGGAACCTCCTTTAGAAAGAAAAGAAATTGTAAAATACAAAATGACTGACAATTCACTTAATGTTTCTGTCTTCATGGAGGCAGCTATGAATAAAAATTCTTATTCTTTTAATTTTCAATACGTATATTATTAATTATTAAGTATAGATATTTATCTGATGAAGTGAGGTTATGCTATAATTGGCCAGTTGACCGCAAGGGGCGCATTGTATGATTGCTAATTTCATACATATCATACAATTTGATTCTAATTTCACTTTCTAATATATAACATAACCTCACTTCCTCTATCTAAAATAATTAATAAATACCGCTTAATGCGTATGGAAAATTGAAAGAATCACAATTTAATAAATGCATTTTTATGTTTAGCTGCTCTTATGATGATATAGACAGTGCTGGATTACCCATTAGGCCAAGGTCTTTAAAATACACAGGTTGGCCAGAAACTAGTAAACAAACAATTTTCCGGTCACAGTTTTTGATTGGTCCACGTCATAAAGCTCTTCCTTGCTTGTATTTTTCTATTTGGCAGCCATGTTGACTGCACATAACCTAGTTCCCATTCATTTTGTTTTATTTGCAAATTGTATAGTTTCTGACCAAACTAATTTAGACCCTAGTATTTACACTGCTTTATTAATAATATAACGTATTTAAATTTATAAATGGTTTGTTCCGAAAGATCTTTTACTAAAAGAGGAGCTCAATGACGTCACTCTCTTGGAATGGAAAAAACGTAAGCAAACCGAATTTGACCCCCTCCCTGCGATCGCCTATGGGCCCCACGCTTTTTAGGGGCCCATAAGATATTTTTTTAACTCTTTTTCGGCATCTGAGGTCATTAAAAAAAAAAGAAAGTAAAATGATTTTCTCGTAAGAAAATAAAATTTCCCGGAAAGCGGCAAAAATTTCGTTGGCTGGACTCCTTGCTTAATCCGGCACTGGATATAGACTAGAATTTTCGCCCTTAGTTTAAAGACTATTTTAAAGACCAAAAGAAAAGAGTTATTTGTGTTCACATATTGAAGAAATTTGAATATAATTAATTAATTTCCCTAAAACATTAAAATTATTTTTAACGTTTTATGGCTCTGGAGATTTAATCAGAAGGAACTTTGCAGCCAAGGGGATCAGAGACCCCGAGAAGCAATTAAATGATAATTTTTGTACATATCAAATTCAAAAGAAATTGTATGTGATTGCAATAGACATTAAAATACATAAAATCGTGTATTATTGTCCTGATGAAGGTCGTGATTGGCGACCGAAACGTCAGTGAATCAAAGATTTTTAATATAAATGTAACTTGTGACAAATACAGAACATAACTATTGAATTTCGAAGGTTAGTTGGGTGCTGTGAGATCAGTCATGCCAAATTAATAAAAAAAAAAAAAATTTAAAAATTGAAAAATGTTATTCGGACCCCTAATTGTCACTAATTTTGTCCCTTTTAATATGCCCTTTTATACAAAAAACAACAAATTCAAATTGACACTTAACACTAACGACAATTTGGTAATAAAAAGTTTGCAGATTATTCTTCATTATCGAAATTTAAAATATTAAAAGATTTTAAAGTTGATTCTTTATCTAAAACAGCTTTAAATTTATTTGAAATGGCAATTCAATATTTAAATACAAGGTATGTATATTTGAATTGAAATAACAAAAGTTTGTTCTCTATTTAGTGTGGTTGTTGTTGTTGTTGGATTGATTGCAGTTATCGGCTCGTTTTGACCGATTCGTGGGGCTATAAATTAGAGAATGGCACCTGGACAGGGCAGGTGAGAGATCTCTTGGATAGAAAGGCTCATGTGGCACTCACGCCTTTGTTTGTAAACAAAATTAGAATCAATTATATCGATTATTTTGAAAGGAGTTTTAATTCAAGGTAAGAGAAATGCAAATTCTTATACTTACTTGGTAAATAAGAATTGAGAAATATTCTTGTTGAATTTTATATCATTTACGTAATAGTAGGCCTCAATTTAAACAATGCAAGAGGTTATTTATTATTAATTCAATTATTTAAAAAAAATTTCAATAATATAAACAAACAAATAAATAAAATTATTAATATTTAAATAATTTGATCCTTATAAATAAGAAATTTAATAATATTTTAATGTTAATTTGTTTTATTTTTATTTTTTTTTTTCAGAGTGACGTTTACTTTCCGACCCCCGCCTCTTTCTTACGTACAGAATGTGTACATTTTACCATTTTCGCTAGGCGTTTGGCTGGTCTGTTTCTTTTTTGTTGTCTTATCGTCAGTTTTGCTTTGGATTTTTGCTAGAATTGAATTAAAATGGAAAGACAATTTCAATGAAGCGTATTCAGTTGGGGAACTCTTTATGATGGCCATCGGAATTGTTTGTCAACAAGGTTAGTAATCTCAAAAAAAAAAAAAAATATCTCAGACAAAATGTCGGTTTCTAATCGACAGAGTTGGGTTTTTACATGATTCAGCATCTGTAGAAACAGTTTTTACGGAAAAAACTATGGCGGAAAAAATCTCCGATACGCATGCGCAAACCGCATATGACATGAAATTCCAATTAAAGTTGAAAACAGCACATTCATACTTATTAATTTGATATTTAACAATTATTTTTTGATAATTTTATATTCAAAAATAAGATAAGATGCTTTCAAAATGTTTTAATCCAAATTTTGTTTTTTCTTTATTAACCATAAAATAAAAGAAAGATTAAATTAAGATAAAATTAAATAATATAATTAATTAAAGAAAAGAATAAATATACTTACAAATGAAATGACATTTGTAGGTTAGGTTACCATATTTAATTTTTGAAATTCTTTTTTTAATTATTTTATTAACATTTTCATTATATTATTCACTTAATAAAATGAAAACACCATCCTCAAACATTAAAAATTACTAAATATAAGCTTTTATCCAGGTTTTTCAGGGGGTTGGTTTTTTTTTTTTACAATTTTTTACATCGACCTAGTTTTTTCCTTCTCAGTTTTAGTGTAAAAAAGTTGAGTAAAATATTCGAGAGAAAAAACTTATCAACTCTGCTAATGCATCGTTTTGATAACTTACCTACCCTAACATTAAAATAGCAGCTGAAGGACAAACACCAGGATTTCGCCCATAGGCTTTACATTGAAACGCTTTGAAATCAGGCTAATTAGCTTATAAATTTTAATTTTTTTAGCTATTTGTCTAAATTTAATATAAAATCGAATCGTTAGATTTATATAGGTGCTTATTTATCTATAAACAAGTTTAATTTGATGTGATTTAAAGGTAGAACAATTTTCTTAGGTTAAGGTAAAAATTTATCTATTTTTTTCCTTATTTAATATTTTTGGAAAATCTGTCTGTTAATAGCTATTAAAAAATAAATAAAGACAATGAAGTATAGGTTTTTATAAAATTACAACAAGAAATTCCTGATATAATGTTTGTATTTATTTATTACAGGTGTACATTGAATTTTTAGGTTCCAATTTGCCCGTGAATGGGATCAGCGTTCGGATAATTTTCCTCATGCTCTTAGTGGCTGTCATGTTTGTTTACACGTCCTATTCGGCGTACATCGTGGCTTTGTTGCAATCTTCAAGCCCCTCAATTCGAACTCTCTCCGATCTTCTTTACAGTCGTTTAGAATTGGGCGTTCATGACATCTCCTATAATCGGTATTATTTTGAGGTTTGTTCTTTTTTTATACCGTATTAAAAAAGAAAAAAAATCTGAATTTTTGTTTTTTCTTCTAGAATGCAGATGATCCGATACGAAAGGCGATTTATCAACGGAAAGTGGCGCCGAAAGGGAAAAAAGCAAATTGGTTCTCTTATAAAGAAGGTGCTCAAAAAATGAGAGGATTGTTTGCCTTTCATTCCGAACAATCGCCGTTATTTCAAGTAAATCATAAAAATTCTTATAAAAAATAAAATAATTTTAGATAACCTATATTAACAACAATCAAATAAAAAAAAATGGCGCTGATCTAGAATACTGCGATCAATTTTATTTGCAAAAACCGAGTTTTTGAAAAACCGGATTTCAATTTTGAACTTTTCGTGTCAAGTTAACACGATTCATTCATTGACTGGCTAAAAAACAGATGTTTTTGAATATCATAATTTCTCTTGAAAGCCGATTTTTCGAATTCGATTAGAGAACAAATAAAAAGGAAAAACGAAAATGTTTCCTATCATAGTCAAAAATCGGTTGCTGTATTCTAGACTTTGGCAAAAAAAAAAATTAAATTTTCTTTCTATTCTATGATTTCAATGTGACCTGACACTGTGATGGTCCTGTACAAGAGATATGGGAGATCACGGACTTGGGAGAAACTTCTTTCCATTACAAGTTGAATATTTTCTAGGAAATTCAAGAGACTTGGAGCGAAAATGAGAAATGCGGCCTGCAAGAGATTCCCTATCTCACTCAAATATCAATTGCCAACGCTCTATGGAAGGATTCGCCTTACAGAGAAGTTTTTCGTGTCGCGTAAGTAAACACCTCTACGTTATTCTGAGAGTGAATTCTTTCTCCATGAAGCCAATGAATTCCTTAGAGCAGACTTTCCCAAAAGTTCACCGCACCGTTGGGAATAACATTAAACACTTTAGGGGCACCCTTCCTTGAATTTAAAAAAAAAAAAAAAAATTAAGTTTAATATGTAAATTTATCTGTAGGATGCTATCTGAATCGACCACCTACACCTTCTGCATGAAAGAAATATTGAATTTCTAACTCGATATATTTCGGGCTATTAACCCATCTTTAGGAGTACATGTGACTGAGTGAATAAAAGAGAGTAGATGCTGCCAGGTTTAGATAGGAGTGGGAGACATTTGTGAGTGTTTGCTTGAGACTAGGGTTGCCTCTGAAGGGGGCTGCCTATTCTAGGAAGGATTTTAATTTGCTAGTTCAACTACCTTTGACTACACAAAAAAACAAACATTAAAAACATTTTTTAAAAAGATAAAGAAAATTAAAATTAAATCTCAAAATTTTAATTTTTCCATTTATTTTATGTCGATGGAGCAGAGAGAAAAGGGAAGGAAAGCAACGATTTGGTCCCCCTTTGAAAGGCTGCAACCAGCACAACATGGGCGTCAACTTGGAAGCCGCACTACAGGGCTCTAGCCACCGCTACTCTCTACTATTAAAGAGATGCACAGCCTTATTGAGGAAATTATCTCAATTAGAGTATTTGGTGCCTCAGGGCCGGAACTAGGAGATTTTTAGGGGGGGGGGGCAAAATTTAATTTGCCGCCTCCTCCTTAAAATATCATTTTACCTTTTTTTAGTAAATATTTCTTTAATTGCCCCCCCCCCTGATATATGCCGCCCGGGGCACTATGCACCCACTGCGCCTCCCTAGATCCGGCCCTGTGGTGCCTAAATGACGCCACTGCATAGTAAACCTCCAGATGGATTAATAATAACTTGTTGCGCTGTTTCGTCTGGGTATTGCTTAATTACTTCTTATTCGTTTGTCCCCCTGAAACGTCTCTCTACGAGGGCGGTTTTATTTTTTGGGAAAACTCATTTTAAGAAAGTAGAAGAGCAACAACCGTTGCTGTTATGCAATGCGAAATCGGTGACAGCGTGTAAAAGATTAATTGAATTGATATATTGCCTGCCTTTGAGGCCATAAAGGGATATTTAAATTTAAAAAAATTAAGCTTTTAAAAGACAATCGGTGGAGATGAACTTGGGATGGAAAAGGCGCTCGAAAAGTCGATTTTCGATTCTCGGAATCGATTTATCTCACCCTATGATGCGTCTTTGCGACTGAGAAGAGTAAAGTAGGCCGGCCCGTCGCCCGTCACGGTCTGACGCCTTTTGGAAAGAGGAAGGAAGAGACAGACATACAAAGAACAGAAGAACTGCCTGTCCCAGCTCGGGCAGCTCGTGGTCGCGATCCACGTACCCACCCCTGAGCGAATTAAAATATTGAATTAAGAATGCCACATCTCCTCACTATCCGAACTTGGAGAGCGTGATGATTGGTGTGTTTTAAAAGAAAGATGAAAAGCCAATCAACGAAGACCCCGAAATACCCGTATTCATAGCCATTGCTTGAGGAACAAGGAATCCTTAAGGCCGCCATATACAATACGTGAAGGGCGTCCTCAAGGAAAAAAGTCTCAAGGATTTCCACAAGGAAAAATTCGGACATACACGGTAGGGTTTTCCTTGAGGAAACGGACTTGAGAGTTCTCTTTTGACAGTTGTAATTATTTTTAATATGATTTCATATTCAGATAAAATTATAATAAATAATTATTATAATAATAAAAATTCTTATATTTTAAATTAAAATTTAATAATAGAAACATTCTAATTAATATAGATATATTTTAAGCCAAAACAAAACAAAAATATATATTTTATAATTTTAATTATTTATAATAATTTTATTTATTTTATTATTTATATTTATTATTTTAAAGTCTTTTTCGGCATTTAATTCTTATTTATTTCAAATGATTTGTGGTCAATTCAAATGAAATAAATAATTCTCGCTTGGGACGGGAATAATCTCTTTTTCTCTGAGTCCCGGGTCACGGGCCATTTGAAATATTCCAAATACATACAAATTTAAAATTCCCGCCTGAAGTGGCCATACACGCAGCGATAAACTGACAGAATTCCGGCCTCGAGGAAAATATTATTGAATTTCAATCAGGATTTTTTGGCCTCAAGGCCGCTGCCATACACGTTGAGGATTTCCTCGAGGCGAGCCTTGAGGAATGCAGAGCGGCCTTTATGCTTATATAAATGTATAGATATAAGGATTCCTTCTTCCTCAAGGAACGTCTATGAATACGGGTATAAGTATTGTAAGGAAAAGCGATTCTTGACTAAAGTCACAGCCGACTTTTCCATCCCTAGTCAGATAGATGCCTAGGCATGTTTATTAACATAGAGATTCTTTTGTTGTTGCAGATACAAGTTGTTAAACGAACGTGGAATAAAAATGCGTTTCTATAATCGTTATTACACAAGTAAACCGCAATGTACGGGATCTGGTTCATCTTTTGTGTCCGTTGGCCTCGTTGATGTCTACCCAGCGCTGATGGTTATGATTTATGGCTATGCTCTCACTATGATCGTCTTAATCTGTGAATTGATCTATTCGGAAGGGAAAAGGCGATTTCTCTTGCGTCATCAGCATCAACCCTTAAAGGGTTGAGAGGCCAAGGGCCGGTTGCTTCACTCGTAATTAACTACTAGCAATAGCTTAATTTATAGACCACATTGTATTAATTATTTATTTAAAGATACACAACGTTTCGAGTTGCTATTAGCTTTCAAGTACTGTGCACTTGCTCCGACTCAAGGGACATTTACTTGCAACGACGTCAGCGCCAGTCATTCCTATCAAGTTAGACATAATCATCAAAACAAGTGTTTACATAATTTATTTATTCTTCCTATTCTAATAAACTAGCTATAGCTTTGACTATCTAGTTAAAGTAATCATATGATTAAATAAGAGCCCAGATCGTAGTTAGTTAGCAAAGACCCAAATTTTAAATAATTCTAATTTTAATTTTTAATAATTTCTCTAAATGATGTCTGTCGAATCCCATTCGACGTCTATGGACCAAATACCAGGCTGGCCAAGTGAAGTCCCCACATTGGTGTCGCAAATTAATCCGACACCGCGCTGCTTCGCGTTTAAATCACTGCGCCAATGTGGAGGCTCCTTCCGGGGCGTGCGGCGTGCCCAATCCAAGGAGGTTTCCGGACGCCATTCCATTCGGCCTTTGGCTCTCCGTGTGCACACTGCGGCTCGCTATTCAAGCCTCCCTGCTGGTCAACTAAAACGACTTCTCTTATTTCATTCCAATTCATTCACATTTTCATTCCGATTTCTATCATTAAGATCCGACCCCGCATTTGTCCACTATTCACGACCCCGGCTCACTTTTGGCACCGCTGCCCGAACCATTATATTATTTTTCTCATTTTCATTGTTTTTGTTCCTTGCTCTCCTGCAGCCAGCAGTGAAGTCATTACAATAGTTATATTTATTTATATTTATTATTCGTTCAAATAAACGAAGTATTTGTTATTGTTTCCGAAACGAAATTGTTTTTCTTTATTCTACGAAAGGATTGTGTGAGTAATTTACACCTATTATATATATACAGGCCATTTCCTCTCCTTTCAACATTTTTATTTCCACAATGTCTTTATTAAGTTGCTAACTTGACAAAACTTTGCTCAGATAGCTAATTAGTTCCGGGGTGACCGAGAAAAAGCTGGGTGATTTTTATTTTGATAAAATTAGAAAAAACTAAATAAGAACTTACTATACCTCAATAAAGTACTAGTACTCGAAGTATCCGAAAGGCAAAACCTAGCTTAATTTCTTATTGGTTGGCCTACTTAAAATTTGAAATAAATCTGAGTGAATTTTTGAAAAAACTAAAAAAGTACATCAGAAAAGTACTTGTACTTGAGGTTTCCCAAAGGTGAGACCAAGCGTAATTTATTATATATATTTTTTTATTTTTTATATTGGTACTTAAAATTTCAAATATATCAAAGCGAATTTTTGAGAAAATTAGAAAAACTAAAAAAGTACATCAATAAAGTACTAATATGCGGGGTTTCCCAAAGACGAGATTAATCGTTATTTTTCGATTGTTTTAAAAAGGAGGTATTTTGAGGACAAAAAAACCTTGTTGAAATTGGTATTAGAAAATCACAGTGTGAAATAATAAGAACTCGTTCGTTTGTGCTGAGGCATAAATTTATTCCCCTTTTAAAATACCTCCTTTTAAAACAATCAAATTATAATAATCAGGACTACGCTATTTTTCAATAAACGTAATTTGTTTTTTATACAGCAAATAGGAAATATTTAAAATCTGAAAGAGAAACAGGTAAAGAAAATTTTGAGAAAAATGGGAAAAACTAAAAAAAGTACATCAGTAAAGTACTAGAACCCGAATTTTTTCCAAAGATGAGACCTAGCCCAATTTCATATTGGGAATATGTAGAGGTAAAGGTGGTATTATGAGCCCCTAGTTTCTTTTTTGTTATAATAAATTTTTTTAAATAATTTTTGCTAAATTATTTGTGTTGAACTTCAACTATAACAATTGATGAATATATTTAAAAAGTATGCAGTCGATTAAATACACAGAAAGTGAAATAATAACAAAAAATCAAAAAAGTTCGTTTTGTTGACAAAATTTTCTGTGCTGGTATTATGAGCCCCTAGAGTAAATACATGAAAAAGAGTGTTAAAAAGAGGTTAGTAATACAAATATCCTTTATGAAAATTGTATTTTGTTAATCACAAAACTATATTAGTGTAAATAAGTTGGAAAACAGAAAATATTTTATGATCTGCAAAAGTCACAAATATAAACATCTTTTTCAGTCCCAGCACAGTCATTGTGCGCCCACATTTCACACATCAGGCACTGTATCCACAGTTCTCCTTGATGATTGGCAGAGTAAAGTCCTTCACAAGACTTACAGGGCGAAACACCATTCGAAGCCTCTCAACGAAATCTATCCACTGAAAATATTCACTTGGTGACTCCTTGACTCCGAGGGTCGTTAACTGCAATTTTCTTTACAATTTGTCTACGTGCGACGGCTAGAAATCGACTTTCCTTGAAATTATAATCTGCTCTTGGTAAATACCTCTTTATATAAAAATTGAGAATTTATATTATATTATTTTATTTTTGTTTTATCAAATAAATTTATGAATGGTTGACCTTGAATTTTAGAATATTTGAATGAATTAAATTATTGATTTTCTCTCTCTTTAAATTTGTGCTAGGATAGCGCACTTTTGATTTTCATTCACTAATAGATTTAAAGAGGTGGATATTAAAATAGAAAAAAAGGAAAGAAAAAATACTGAGAGTTCTTTCGATTTTAAACTACTGATAAATAAATTAAAGAAATAGATATTAAGAAAGAGAAACAAAAAAAACTAAATTAACACTTTATTTAATCCTTACTCTACAAGAGGAAGTAGATTAACTCCCATTATCCAGGGGCAACAATCCAAAAAGACACGCTGAAAGCCCGCAGCCGTGTGAAGACAACCCCTCTCCTTTCAACAACCTCCTTATCACTAAAGTGTTATTTTTACCGTAACTTTTCTTAAAATGAGACAAGGAGTATTAACTTTTGAAAGATCGACAAAAACAAACCGGACCCCGCCTCAAAATGAAAAACAAAATGAAAAACGAAGGAAAACAGAAGAAAATAAGGAAGAAGATGCAAGCGGGAAAGAAATTACCCTAAATGATATATATTGCATTTTGAAAACAATACAAAATGAAAACAAAGATATAAAAGAGGAAATAGAAGGCATAAGGAAGGAGATGCAAGAGGAAAGAGAGCAGCGCGAAGAATTAATCAATAGAATAGGGTATCTGGAAGACAGAGTGGACAGACTGGAGACTAGATTATCCTCAAAAGAAAACTTTGAAAGAAGAGCTAACATAATAATGAGAGGCGTTAAGGAGGAAAATGAGGAAGATACTAATGAGCTTGTAAGTAATATACTTCGAGAAAAATTGAAAATTGAAATTCATGAAATAGAGGTGGACAGGACGGAGAGACTGGGAAGAAAGAGAGAAGATGGTGTTGGAAGACCAATACTAATTAAAACTAAAGATGTTAGAGACAAAGTAAAGATAATGAAAAAGCGCTCGTTACTGAAAGGAACAAAAATTTTTCTTGATGATGACTTCTGTTCTGACACAATGAGGAAAAGAAAGAGAATAATGCAGCTGGCTAGAGAAATGAAGATTCCCAGAAAAGACTTCAGACTGATAGGAGAGAAGATACGTATAGAAAACAAAGATTATATACTATCTACGGAAGATGGAAAGGACGTATTCATTGAGACAAAAAACTGATTGCGGAGAAATATAGAGGAGATGGGTGGCTTAGGGACTCAAGAAACGAAGAGCGAAGAAATAAGGTTGAGGCAAATGGGAATCACTTTCAAACATCTTCATCAGTAACCAAAGAAAAAATAATATTTTGGAATATGCAGGGTTTTAACAACTTACAATCCTGTGACTTTCTTGATCAAGCATCTGTAATTTGTCTATCTGAAACATGGTGTCTATCTGAATTAAGAGAAATTCCGAGTATGTTTCGTTGTCACTCTGTTCACACGTCTTGTGCCACAAGGGAGAAAAGTAAAGGAAGGGGAAGTGGAGGATTAGCGATTTTTGTTGATACTGAGAAATTCTCTTCATCGGTAATTGAGAGTACAAATCTCTGGTTATTTGTCTTGTTAAAATCTCCTTCTGGAGAAAATTTAATAATAGGCGTCGTATACTTTAAGCCTTCACTAGAGTTGGACCATATCTGGGATGATTTCGAGACCTCATTAAAAGAATTGAAAGAAACTTATAAGGAATATCCTGTTATAATTGGAGGAGATTGGAATTGCCGTATTGGAGAACTCAATCAAGGATTCTACGAAATATTTGAGAATACCTGCCTATATGAAGATCGTACAACCCTAGATACCAAGTTTGACAAAAAAGGAAGGGACCTAGTCAATTTTATGGAAAGCAACTCATATATAGTTTTAAATGGTCGAGCAGAGAGTGATCGCCCTGGTCAATTTACACACATAGGTTATAGAGGCAATACTGTCATAGATCTGATATGGACAAGTGTGGACAATTTAAATATAATTTCCGATATGATGTGTCTAAATGATCACACTTTGTCAGACCATTTTCCACTCTTAGTAGAAATAATTCAATATACAATTCAGAAAAAAACAACGCCTTCCATCACAATACCAAATAGCCTCAGATGGAACCCAGAAAATGGTCTAGCCTTTAAAAGACTGATGAATCTGTCCTGCCGTTGTCGTGTTCCTTTTGCAAACAATGTTGACACTTTAAATGATAATCTAAGAGAAGCCATCATGGAAATCTCGAACGAACTAGGAATGATAAAAACAGTAAACAGGGAGAAAGAAAATGTTAAAAGAGTGAGATACAACAAAATATGGTTTGATAAAGAATGTATTTTGGAGAAAAAAAATTTAAATTGCTCTCTTAAATCTTACAGAGACTCTGGCTATGATTTTAACTTAAAAACTATCTATTTGCAACAAAAGAAAAATTACAAAGCGTTGCTTAAGAACAAAAAAAAGATTCATCAGGACCAAATTATTAGTCAAATAAGCAATGTCAGAGACAGTAAAACATTCTGGAAGGCCATTAATAAATTTAACAACAGGGGATCAGTTTATTCTCCTATTGAACTCAACAAGTGGAGTGAATGGATGAGAGCGAACTATAAAGATTCCCCCTGTGAGAGGATCGAATACATAGATGTTGGAAATCCAATACTCGACTCTGCTGTAACTTATGAAGAGTTGATGACATCTGTGAATAATTCAAAGAACAATAAATCACCTGGCCCTGACCAGATATCTTACGAATTTTATAAAAATCTTCCAAAAAACTGGCTATTGTATCTGCAGGTCTTATTTAGCAGAGTTATCTCAGAGAGGAGCGTCCCCGCGGCATGGAGTGAAACACATATGAAGATGTTATTTAAGAAGGGAAACCCCTCGCTTCCCGAGAACTACAGAGGAATTGCGCTTATTAACTGTGTGGCAAAACTTTTTACTCAAATAATGGTGGGAAGAATTGAAAAATGGTGTGAATTAACCGAAGTATTACCCGAAGCACAATCTGGCTTTAGAAAAAGAAGAGGCTGTATGGACAATCTCTTTACATTAAACTGTCTAATTCAAATCCATTTGAGTCAGCCTAAAAGGAGACTTTACGGAATATTCGTAGATTTTAAGCGCGCATTTGACTCTATCTCACATTCAAGACTATGGTCTAAACTGTTTGATTTGGGCGTGAGCTCAAGATTTATCACTATAATTAAAAGTCTTTATGATAATGCTTCAGCACGGATCAGAATCGGCAATCAGCTTTCTGAGGCTGTTGGAATTACACAAGGGGTTCTCCAAGGAGAAACCTTGAGCCCAATATTATTCTCTCTATTTATATCAGACTTGGAACAATCTCTTAGAAGATCTGGATGCAATGGAATTAGTGTAAACGAATCAACGGATATTATGTGCCTCCTATATGCTGACGATTTAATTCTACTTAGTGATACGCCTAGTGAAACTAACAACAAGCTGAAAGTCTTAAATGAGTATTGTCAAAACAACGGACTTGATGTTAATATTGACAAAACTAAAATTATCATCTTTCATAAAGGGAGATACTGTGGAACTAAAGACTTTAGATATGGAGAATCGAGGATTGAATGCGTAAACCAATACACCTACTTGGGTCTACCATTTGTACGCTCTGGTTTATTTCTGCAAGCGGCAAATGCGGCTACAAGCAAGGCAGCAATTGCATCGAGCGCTGTAACGAATATTCTGGTCAAGGCTAAATGTACTTCATGGAACTCCCGTGTTAAACTATTCGATGCTATGGTTTCTAGCACACTTCTCTATGGCGCTCCAATTTGGAGTCTAAGATATCTCGACACTGTTGAAAAAACTCAAGTTGTGTTTTTCAAAAGGATTCTGGGACTATCAAAAACCACCCCGGATGCTGTGATTAGACTGGAAACCGGAAGAATAAAACTGAATTACACTGTTTTAAAGATTACTTTGAGATGGCTGATTAAGATACTAAGAATGGATGACGCAAGATTTCCTAAGATATGTTTTTTAAAATTAGTATCCATGGAAACAAGAAGTCCTGTGAGATATAACTGGGTTGGCCAACTTCGCCAGCTATTAGTACATTCTGGAGCCTCTGAGGTGAACCTATCCAACGTTGAAGCCATTAAAGATATTCTAAAAAATCATTTGGAAGAGTACAAGTTACAGCTTATAAGAGATGATATGGCTTTTATTAACAGTTCGACATACGGGTGGTTTTACAAAGAAGTTTTTATGTCTCCCCAGAATGGCCCCTTTCCACAACAATACTTAACTTTTAACATCAACATCAATGTTTCCAAAGTTGTAAGTGCGCTTAGATCAGCGAGCAAATACTTCATTAAATTTCATATAAACAAATGTATCTATCAGATTGACCAAAGACAAATTTGTACAACCTGTAACCTTCAAAAAGAAGAAACAATTCAACATATTATTTGTGAGTGTCCTACTTTTGCCCCCATAAGATCCCACTATATTAAAGAACTCAAAAATGCCTCTATGCAAGAACTCATCAAATATTTGAGAAATCCTACCACCCAGCAAGCTAAAAACATTTATTTTTTTATTAATGAAAGCATGAAATTAAGATCTTTTATTATATTTGATTAGTCTCATGTAGAAAAAAACTTGTTGCTAATTATTGTATATGTATATTTTTTCATGTCTCAGATTCTTTGTACCTGTAAAAATAATTACCTATGTACAAATAAATAAAT
>JAKCPI010000259.1:0-23002 GCA_023213315.1 Euborellia annulipes
TTTCTCTTACCCTTCAGCAAGAGAAATTTGTGTTCTGTGCTTATCACACTAGATTTTTTTGTGTTAACATATAGACTATTTAGTTTCCGACAGTAAGATACATTCGAATTTCAGGATGTAAAATTTTTTTTTTTTTTTTTTTTTTTAATTTAAAAAACATTCACACTTTTTTCTCATTCACACTCACACTCACCACACATTCACACAGTCTTTTCGGCAACTTAGGCCATATAAGGCTTTTGACGATAACCGTTGTGAAGTAATAAATCAATTTGGGGTTCAGGCATTTTCTGTTTAAGCCATCTGGTATCCAAATGGCTTTAAACTAAAATCATCGGACTACCTAGGTCCGAACCCGCGGCGATTTCTGGTATAGGAGGTAGGCACGCTACCTACTGCGCCAGACCCGGGGGCGATGTAAAATTTATAAGTATGAGAAAATATTTATATTTTGTTACCATGGCAACCATTTTTCCTATATTTCCTATGAAGTACAAGAGTAAAATGGCCCTCGGGGAAAAGTGTAGAGGTTAGCGTGCTAACCTCGTATACCAAACAGTCGCGGGTTCGACCCCAGACAGTCCGATGATTTTATTTAAGCCAATTGGATACCAAATGGCTTAAATAAAAATGCCTGGACCCTAAATAATATATATTCATAACGGTTATCGTAAATGTCTTATATGGCCTGCGTTGCCGGAAAGACTGTATGAATGTGTGTGTGAGTGTGAGTGTGAATGAGAAAAGTGTGAATGTTTTTTTAAAAAAAAAAAAAAAAGAGTAAAATGGTTTTCAGAAGATTTCAATGGCAAAATGAGAATATACATTTTAAAGAGCATATAAGATTTAAACTTTCGACCGTTGGTTCTCGTTGAAACATTTTGTAAATTAAAATTAAATATACAAATAAACGCTAGGTTATTTGTTTCAAAGGTTTTATTAATTAAAAATTAACACTTAAGTGTTAATTTTTAATTAATAAAACCTTTGAAACAAATAACCTAGCGTTTAATTTGTATATTTAATTTTAATTTAAAGAGCATGTAGCTCACCTGCCTTGTATACCAAGGGTCGCGGTCAAATACAACCTTGTATACCACAAGTCGCGGGTTCGGACCCCAGGCAGTCCGATGATTTTATTTAAGCCATTTGGATACCAAATGCCTGGACCCCCCAATGGATATTTTTAAAACATATTCGAGTATCGTTTAAAGTCTTAAATGGCCTAAGTTGCTGAAAAGACTGTGTGTATTGTGTATGTGTGGGTGAATGAGAAAAAAGTGTGAGTGTTTAAAAAAAAAAAGAGCATCTAAAAAATTATTAATTTTTGAATTTTAATCACAATCGTTGAATATTTTGAGAAAATCAGAAAAAAAAACATCGAATTTTTGACATGATTCCAATGCTTTCTCTCTATATATATTAACATATATAGGTAAGAGAAAGTAAAAAGAAATTATTGTAAATAGATAGTAAAAAATAATTCTAAAAAACTGGGAGGTGAATCTGACAAATAAATATCTTAAAATATAGACAAGTCTATATTTATTTATATCTGACCACATCATTATTCATTTAATTTAACAATAATTCTATAATCAATTAGGTTGAATGAATGAGCAAGCAGCATGGGCGTAGCCAGGGGGAGGCAGGGAGGGGCTGTTGCCCCCTGGCTTGCCCTAAAAATTTAAAAAAAAAAAAAAATATATATATATTTTTCACATTGGGAAATATTTTTTTAACGCCCCAATCCACTACATTAATTTAATTTTTTTTTATTTAAATAAATAATTAATAATATATGTATATATTAATCGCAACCCCCCTCTTGCCCTAACGAGGGATTGTCCCCCCCCCTAACAAGATGTCTGGCTACGCCCATGGCAAGCAGCTAGTTATATTTCAATTTATTAACAAAGCAGGGCCGACGTTTCGGTCACATATGGTACCATCTTCAGGGCCAGGTTAATGTCTGAAAATATATATAATCCTCGCCAAGTTATATTGGGCATTCACAATTATACGTAGCTTAATCATGATAATGCCTCAAATTTTATTCTTATCACACCATGGAGAGTGAATCACTCTCTGTTCAGACATTAACCAGGCCCTGAAGATGGTCCCATATGTGACCGAAACGTCGACCCTAGTTTGTTAATAAATTGAAATATAACTAGCTGCTTGCTCATTCATTCTACCTAATTGATTATCAACACTCACAAGTCAGCCATATACCTCCTTCAAATAATTCTATATTATGGGCCCTTGGGCTTGATGTAGTTGGTAGCGAGCTTCAATACCGAACGTCGCGGATTCGGACCCCAGCCAGTCCAATGATTTTATTTAATTTAACAAGACTGTGAGTGTTGGATACCAAATGGCTTAAATAAAAATGCTTGGACCTCCAATAGATATTATAAATAATAACGGTTATCGTTAATGTCTTAAATGGCCTAAGTTGCCGAAAAGACTGTCTGTATGTGTGTGTGAATGAGAAAAAGTGTGAATGTTTAAAAAAAAGGGCATCTAAAAAATAATTGATTTTTGAATTTTAATCAAAATCGTTAAAGCGAACGAATATTGAGAAAATCGAAAAAAAAAACTGAAAACATCGAATTTTTGACATGAATCCAATACTTGACTGTGTTAATGTGGTGAATGAGAAAAAAGTGTGTTTTTTAGAAAAAAAAATTCTATATTTTGTAGAGGGTAGGGGGTTGGTCAGGTCTTAAAGCCTTAAAGGCAACCAAGCAATCAAAAGCCTGCACTTGGAAATTTAAATTATTACCGGTAATAAATATTTAGTTTAAATTTTAGTTAATAAGACTCTGAATAAGTTATTTTCAACCCTTAAACCACCCCTCCATAAATAAAAAATCTGGTGTGACAGATCCCACAGAACACAACTTTATCTTACCATTCGGCAAGAGAAAGTTATATTCTGTGCTTGTCACACCAGATTTTTTGTGTCGGCATATATTTAGGCTCCGACAGTACAATACATTTGAATTCAAGATGTAAAATTTATAAGTATGGGAAAATATTTATATTTTGTTACCATTGCAACCATTTCTCCCATCTTTCCTATGGAGTACGAGAGTAAAGTGGTCTTCAAAAGATTTCAATGGCAAAATGAGAATATACATTTTAAAGAGTATCTAAAAAATAGTTAGTTGATTTATGAATTTTAAAAAAATCGTTGGAGCGAATTTGGAGAAAATCGAAAAAAAAAACAAACTGAAAAATCACATCAGTAAAGTACTAATACTCTTTGGTCGATTTTGTTCAAAAGCTTCGTGTCACGTCCCATGGGGGTGCCTAACTTAAATATAAAATTTCAACCTCCTAGCTCTTTTCGTTCTTGAGATATTTTGTTCACATACACACACACACAGACACACAGACAGACCATGTCGCGAAAACCACTATTTTGGATTCAGGGGACCTCAAAAATCCATCAAAATCTCGACATCGAATTTTTGACATGAATCCATTACTTTCTCTCTCTATAAATTAACATATATATAAGTAAGAGAAAGTAAAAAACTCTCTTCGGTAATTGAAAGTTGTGTTCTGTGCTTGCCACATCAGATATTTTGTGTCTAGCTTTCACAGTAGGCTCTATATTATATAGAATTTTTTTTTTATATTCCACCCTTTTAGCCCCTGGCCATTGGGAGATGTGCAACTATTTCCCATATCCTTCCTATGAAGTACATGTACCAGAAGATTTTTTTTTTTAATTTCAAGTTCAAAAAAAATTTGAATATTTTTTCCTCAATCAAACATTATATAAAGTATCTATATACTGTATTAAGATTTGTAGAGTAGGGTGAATTTGAATTAATAAATATCTATAAGGGGATGTGTGAGCCGAGGGGGATCGAATTCTACATAAAACTACAAACAAAGGAAACTTTGTTTGTAGCGAAATATATTCACGAAACGAAAGATAGAGATACAGGCTTGTAGGCTTTTTTTTTTGTTTGTTTGTTTGTTTTTTTTTTTTTAACACTCAGACTTTTTTCTCATTCACATTTTTTTTTAATTATAAATAAATAGGGGAGGCGAGTGCAGAAGAAAGCACTGGCAATGAAAGTCTTAAATGGCCTAAGTTGCCGAAAAGACTGTGTGAATGTGTGTGTGAGTGTGAGTGTGAATGAGAAAAAAGTGTGAATGTTTAAAAAAAAAAAAAAAAAAAAAAAGCACTGGCAATAAAAAACAAATTTCATCTCCGAAAATCACTATAACACTGATGAGAGATAAAAGTTTAAGAATATTTTCTATTATTTAATATTATAGGAAAACTAAATTCTCTGTTAGGGTGGTAGAGGGTGAGGAGTTAGAGAAAGTAAACCATTTGCTTAAAAGTAAAAATTTTACAAAAAAAAAAAATTTATTTTAAATTTTATTTTTAAAGAAAAATACTATTTTGTTTATTAGAAGGGATGATTTACACGCTTTCTCACCCCTTCCCCCTGGGATCACAAGACTTCATCATATAAGTAAAAATTGGAAAATTTTATAAGTATATGTTGAGAATAAAAAAAAAAAATTGAAAAAAAAAATTTAATTCGTCAAAAAAATGAAAATATTCATTACCTTAATAATAAGATGACCAGACGGGATGTGGTGTAATGAGGTTGGGGGATGAACGTCTTATTTGCACAAATCATTACACAATATAAAAGAAACTACACACACACACACACACACGCGAGAGAGAGGAGCTGAACCGACTGACTCATGGCTCGACTCAAATCAACTAAAGAAGGACCGCCTGCAGGTAGGCAGCAAGCAAACAGACTAGAAGCATTGGTCTCTGAGCTCCCAAGAATTAAAATTAATAAATAAGTTCTCTATTAAAAAAAATTCTATTTACTTGCAAACTAACGGGGTTTTATACAGTTGGGAATAAATTCGAAATTGAAATAAATATTAATATTAAAAGACTCACTTCATAAACCCACTATTAAAATTCACCGCAATTTAAATAAAATACTTCCAAGTGTTATTTTTTGTATTTATTTATTTTTTAGGAATAAATTTGAATTAAAATAATTTTTAAAAGACCTATTTTATTTACCCACCCCTATTATCAAATAATATAAAATTATAAATACTTATTTTTTATTAAGGTTTTTTACTTTCTCTTACCTCTATATATGTTAATATATAGAGAGAGAAAGTATTGGATTCATGTCAAGAATTCGATGTCGAGATTTTGACGGATATACACGTTTTGAGGTCCCCTGAGTCCAAAAAAAAGTGCAAAACATAGTCTGTCTGTGTGTATGGATGGGTGTCGCAAAAAAATTTCAACTTTGAAAAAGAGAGTCACCCTAGGGTGACGTCTTAAAAATATCTAGTAAATTCAATGCTCCCGGGTTGCAGCGCCCTTTGGCCAATCGCGCCTCTCCCCCGCATTGGATCAGCTGGGGCGTTATTTACGCGATTGCCCTGAATTAATATATTTCGTAATCTCCTATTTAAGCATGTTAGTGGTGGTTTCTCACAGTAATTTTAATAAATTAAAAAAAAATATTTGTCAATATAGCATTCCAAATATTTAAAATTTAAATGCTGGTATCTCGAGATTGGTGAACCCGGGCAATCAGCGTGTGGAACGCCCCTGGTAGCCATCGATACTCTGTATTTTCAATAAATAAATAAATTTATCACCCCTCTGTAGCCGAAAAGGGTTTAAAAAAATAAAAAAGCTGGTATATTTTCATTGTTTTAAAAAATAGCCTATTTAACAAATAATTTTTTTTTTCAAATCTTATTGATTCAATAAAAAACACATCTCTGCTTATAGCCAAAATACCGCCCCTGGCCATATCCAACGGGGCACTCCCTTAGAGCGGGCGCTGTTGCCATTAAAAAAAATGTAATAATTTTTTTAGATAAGTTTATTTTTTTGTCTTCCCCCATTACAATCTTTATTATGAATAATACACTTTTTTTTGTAAAAATTTGAACGGTCCCTTTCTTTGACGCGCCCGGGAGGGACTGTCGCCCCCTCGGCCCCTGCCCCTTGTTGTGACACTAAGCTACATTAACGATGTTTTGAATAGCATTTTGATCATCTCACTCAGTTGCGAAAAAAGTTATATACACATGAGGCATTTGTGATTGAAAAGTTTTTGAGTCTGAAGAATATTTGTTAAAAAGTGTTCATTTCCAAAGCTCTTTTTGATTATTTATTAATATAATGTTACTAATGACTCAGAAAAATAGAATTTTGCAAAATCCAATAACTTTAATTGATTTAAAAAAAAAAATATTTTCTATTTAATTTATCAATTTTACTAATCAAGTAAAAGTTATAGACAAAACTTAAATAATAGATCATCTTTAGATAGAAGATTTGATGGATATTCTAAATTCACTTGTTTTCTAAGGATTTAATCCACCCTTAAACTAAATGAAATATTATTAGTTTGCTGATATTGATTTCCTTTCACCTCCATAAATTTAGATATTTATTTATAAACTAAAGATGATCTGTTTGGATTATAACTTTACATCATATTTTTAATATTTTTAAAGGGTTCATGGGGGAATTAAAATTTGATAACGAACTAGACAAGATATATAGCTTAACTTCATTTTTGAAAGTTAAAAATATGGTAACTAATCCTGTTCGAATCAACAAAAAAAGATCTATAAAAAATTTCAGCTCACGTGGACTACTTTTACGCAATCACTATGAATTTGAAAGAAAGTATACGAGAGTAACAAAGGCGGATACAAGGGGGGAGGGTAAAGGGGCTAATTATCCCTCCCCCCCCGAGATTTGAAAAAAATACTTTTTTTCGAAAAAAAATTTATTTTTAATGTAAAATTTTAAAAATTAATACTTCAAAATTTGATTTGTATTTATATTCTGGCAAAGTACAGAATGCGCCTTTAAATTACCGAAATTAAGAAAAAATAGTGTGTTGTGCGATGAGTCACACCAGATAACCACCCCCCCCCCCCCCCAAGAAACACCTCAGAATCCGCCCTTGTTGAGTAATTCAATATCAACTCAACCAAGTTATAAATACCAGAATTTCAGATTTCAATGAAATTTGGATCATAGATGCACTCTAACATGTTATATAGACAAAGCATTCATTATAAGCGATTTCAACTTGATATTTCAAGTGGTTTAAAAAAATATGTGGGTTAATTTTATCTATATGATGCAAGTTTTGGAAATTCAGTCAGTAGAGTAATTTCAGATTTAGTGGCGAAATGAAATCCCACGGATTGATATCTATATGCTAACAATCATTAAGATCCTGCCTTACTAATGCTTTAAATTTATACAAAATTTCTGGTCTGCAGCTAGAATTAAAATAAGAAAAATTTTGTAATATTTTTCTTTAATGATCTGAATAAATTTTTATTAGTAATAATTATTAAATTAATGATCATAGAAAAATATTTTAAACTTTCTCATTATTTAGAAATAATTATTCAGTTGATGGCCTACGACTAAAAATTGATGAATATTTCAATTTCGCTCAGACAACAAAAACACCACTAATGGATAGATAATAACTGCCGGGAATTCACCCAAGATTGATCGCCATCTGTCCATCTTAGTTTGCATCTCAACAAGGAGGGGGGGGGGGGGTATAGAACAGACATTAGATATCTAATGCCAAAGTACACAACACGCTCTCATTAGAGTATTATTCAATAATGATAATGGTCAAGTTGTGTTCCTGGGGGCGTAGCAACACCTGCAAATGGAATTGACCACCGATCAGATAGGATCAAAGAGATCGTTAATGGCAGAAGGAATCAGACATATAGACGCAATTGCAGATTCAATTCACTTCATGTCCACACGAATAAACCGACTCAAAGGAGGAGAGGGAACTTAATTAACAGATCAGCATTGTTTCTCGGAAGAGATGAACGTTTAAGTTCTCCTAAATAAGTATTTAATTTACTGAAATTGAAATGATTCTATAGAAAAGAGTCATTTATACGTAATTAATCCTAAATTAGGGAATTTCCCACGATGAAAAGATATGATCTCTCTTAATAAATCTGAATTACGTTAATAAATAAAAATAATTTAAGATTTAAACTAAGTAGAGCTGTTATAAAGTCGTATAAAGTCTTAAATGGCCAGAGTTGCCGAAAAGACAGTGTGAATGTGTGTGAGTGTGAGTGTGAATGAGAAAAAAGTGTGAATGTTTTTTATTTAAAAAAAAAAAAAAAAGTAGAGCTGTGTTTTAAAAAAATATGGAATTTTTTTAATCAACGATCAAATAAACTGTAAATAAGCCTGTCAATTTCACCTGCTGAGAATCATAGTGACAAAAGTCCGAAAATTCATTTTTTGAGTTAAGCCTTCGAAACGCTGTTAAAAAGTCTTCTCTTTTGGGTGACAAAGTGGCGAAAATATATTTCCATTCTGACCTATTCATTTGTGGCCCGGCTATTTAAAAGTAGGCCTATTTATTTATAAAATTTTCAAACGCCTTCGAGGTGGGCACCCTTATTATAGATCGCCGGCCCAATAAGATTCAAATTTAAAAAAATATTGATATTAGATTCTATTCTTATCAGTATAATTTATAAGAGTAAAAATTATTCTAATGAATTAGGTGATGGTTGCAGTTAATAATAAATAGCCAATAAAACCATTACCAAAATTTTAACTAATAGATTTGTATTAAAAGGCTATAATATAATTGATCAATTCGTATAATTTGACAAATTAAGTATATTTAGGTATAGATGAATAGCAAGGCTTATGTACCATCAAGAGAAAAGATATTGGACAATATGGCGGCTACCTGGCTTTTGAGCCTTACGCATAGGCAACCGTTTACATAAGTCTGTATATTTAGTTGCTTCAAAATGGACAAATCCCCTTCAGTCTTCTCTTAACAAAAAAAAATTGTAACAAAAGCCTGGCCAGGACAAGGGACCTGCCCTTTCTTTTGTTCTTAATACCCTTTGGGCCGTCGGATGAGTTAAAAGTAGCTTCGCCCCTTCTGTTTCATTAAAAAAGATTATTTATTTATTTTAAAAATATTTATAAATTCTAAAATATTTTTATATTATTAATAAAATTAAATTAAAACGTTTCTCATATTTTTTATATAATTTAGTTAAAAAATTTTTGTTTTAATCTGTGAAGAAATTAATTAGTGATAAAATTAGAATTGAAGCTTAAATAAAAATTTATTTATTTATTTATTTATTTATTTAACAATCTCTCAACAGAATTTCTTCCAATTACAGAGAGAAAAAAAAAAAAGAACAAAACAACAAAAAAAAAAATAAAAAATAGTACAAAAATAACATTTCAATTGCTGTCTTTCCTGGCATACTCTGAGCACATTTTAAAAATTGGAGACTTTTCCAGGGATCTTGTCCTAGCCCTCTCGAGATAAAAGAGTGACCCGGACCTCAGGGCAACCGCTGGGACTTTGAAGCCTATTTTGGCTAACAGTTCGCTACAATCCCAGCGATTACCCAAAAGATTTTCTAAATTTTTGAGGATGTCATCCCTCCTTCTCTCGAGAAGACTTTTAAAATCAAATAATTTACAAAGCTCAGAGTAGCTTACTGCTGTGCCAGGAAGACCAATTTTTTTATAAAATAGGTATCTCAAATATTTTTTCTGAACCCCCTCTATCATGTTTATTTGTAGACTGACAGTGGGGGTCCAGATTAAAGTTACATATTCAAGTTGAGATCTCACTAGTGAATAGTATAACCTATTCAAAGTAGAGACCTCAACAAAATTTTTGGAGTTTCTTTTTACAAAACCCAACATTCTATAGGCCTTATTAACCATTTCCCGAACATGGGCATCGAAATTTAATTTAATATTTAAATATACATTTAATTAACATATTATTAATTCTTTTACGTTATGTCAAATTAGGGGTAGGGAACCCCCCCCCCCCCCCTTATCTGGGGCTCACTAATGTTCCAAAGGAAAGCATACATTAGCAAATCTTTCAAATGGAATATAAAAAATCTTCCTCCTCATAAAAGTCTACGTTTCAAAAAGTTTTTTTGCCTCTTCGAATCCCCCCCCCCTAAAATTTTTTTCTTTTATTTTTCAATTGATTTTAATAAAATTTAAAATTAGGCTTCATTAGGGAGTAACTAATTAAAAAATGGTATTTAAGACCTCAACAAATTCTATCGCCCCCCCCTTACAATTTATTTTCCACTCGATTTTAATAAAATTTAAAATTAGATTTCTCTATGGTGTAAATCAGTGGTTCCCAACCTTTTTTGGCCCATTGCCCCTTTCTGGAGGTTGACTAACACCTATCGCCCCCCTTTACATTTTCATTGTATGCCTAATTTTAATTTGAAGTAAAGTGTAAATAATAAAGACCTTTAATATTTTAAACAATTTTATTACCGTAGGCCTATATACAGGGCCGCAGACAGACTTGACAGGCCCCGGGGCTACTTAGTAATACGCCCCCCCAAAAAAAAAAAAAAAAAAATTAGTATTTAAAAGGCTATTGTGGCCTTCATGCCAACACTTTTTTACACAGTTTTTGACACAACTTTTGAAATAGTTTATACATAGCTTACAATATTTATTTAAATAAAGTTATATAAAATTTTTTCAAAATTTCCTAAACAAAGAGTTACAAAGTTTTAATTTATCGAGAACAGAGGATTTCCGGGGGAATCTGGGGGTATGGAAAATTTTTTGAAAATTAGCCACTGAAATCTGCGTTTTTAGCTATCCTGAGTCGTGAAAAAGATCAAACTTGATTTGAGCTTAAAGGGGCCGGGCCCCCTGAGGAAAAAAAAATTCAAGAAAATGATTTTTTTAAATTGAAATTTAGGATTTAAGCTAAAAGTGACGTTTCAATTCTGGATTGGAATTATCTTCTTTTTATGATAATATTTTGTCCTCTTCTATCCATCCTGACCATCCTGTAAATAGGAGATTTTTCTCTTTGATTTTTATTTTTTTTAATTTTAGTAAACTAATAATTTTTCTCGCTTTGAATGCTCATCGCCCCCCAATCGCCCCCCGCTTATTTATCGCCCCCCTGAAAACCCAAATCGCCCCCTTGGGGGCGATCGCCCCCAGGTTGGGAACCACTGGTGTAAATGATTGAAAAATTATATTCCAGACTTCAGAAAATTCTATCGGTCCTACTCCCCTCCACCACTAAAATCTGTTTTTCACTCGATTTTATATTAAACGAAATTAATTAAATCGAAAATCGAAATTTTTCTGAAGCTGGCAAAATGCGTTTTGAGGTCCCCTCAGGGCCGGCGCAAGCTATTCTGCCGCCCTAGGCAAGATATTTTTTTTGCGCCCCCCCCCCAAAAAAAAAAAACTTTAAAAATTTAATTTGCCGCCCCCCTCCTTAAAAAATTTTTTACCTTTTTTTTTAGAGACACAAAATTTTTGCCGCCCGCGGAACCAAAATTTGCCGTCCGCGGAACATTTTCTCTTGCGCGGAACGGAACCAAAATTTTTCCCTCTCGCGCGGAACCAAAATTTGTTTTTGCCGCCCGCGGAACCTAATTTTTTTCGGGTGCCGTTTGCGGAACCAAAATTTTTTTTTTCTTTTTGCAATTTTGCCGCCCTCTTCAGGTTGCCGCCCTAGGCGGCCGCCTAGTTCGCCTAGTGGACGCGCCGCCCCTGGGTCCCCTGAATCCATTTAAGTAGTTTTTGGAATGATGTCTGTGTGTCTGTGGTAATTTTTTTCGTCAACGAAAACTCAAAAACTATTCACCCAATTGTTTTGAAATTTTGCACACATAAAATAGAGGTAAAGGTCAAGAACTGAAAAGCTTTTGGTAAACATCGGGCCATTAGGGGGCGCTCTAGAGGGGGGCCAATATTTTTTTCTTTCATAATTCTTCTTCTTCTTTCTTCTATAATTTTTTTTATATATTCAGAAACTAGACTTCCTCCCGAGTAAAATGATATATAATATTTGTATCCTAATTTGTCAGAAATTTGTTAAAAAATCATTTAAATTCAAAAATTGTGCATAGCAACAGAGCAAAATCAAAACAAATAAACAAACGCGTTGCGTTATTTCTTTGAATAATGGGGGGCAAAGTTCTGAGCTCGGCTTAGTCCGACCCTTTATTTTTTATTTAATTTAAGGCCTTTTTCGGTATCGGAGGCCATTTAGACTCCGTCCCTATTTATTCAAATTGATTGGTAGCCAATTCAAATGAAACTTGAATTGAAATGAGAAGAGACTTGGCAACTATGGAGAAAAAATTGCAACACTGCATTACAAAGACATATGGAGAAGGAAATTTGAGCAAAAAAACCTTTTTGCTTTCAAAAAATGTATTTGTAACGAATAAAATTTTATTAAAAATTCACTTAGGAATTTGATTCAAAGATTAAAATCAGATGATTTTTTCCAATTAACAAAGATAAAATGTTAAAATTAATCAAAAACTATTAATTTTTTATAAAAATTTTTAATAAATCATTAAATGCATTTTTTCTCTTTTGTTATTTAAAACACAAAAGAAGAGGGCAAGGGACCTTTCTAGGGTTTCTTTTTGACTCGAACCATTTTATTTAAAAAGAAGGTATAAACAACCTTTTCTTTTGTGTTTTAAATAACAAAAGAGAAAAAATGCATTTAATGATTTATTAAAAATTTTTATAAAAAATTAATAGTTTTTGATTAATTTTAACATTTTATCTTTGTTAATTGGAAAAAATCATCTGATTTTAATCTTTGAATCAAATTCCTAAGTGAATTTTTAATAAAATTTTATTCGTTACAAATACATTTTTTGAACCCAGAAAGGTTTTTTTTGCTCAAATTTCTTTCTCCATATGTCTTTGTAATACAGTGTTGCCATTTTTTCTCCATAGTTGCCAAGTCTCTTCTCATTTAAATTCAAGTTTCATTTGAATTGGCTACCAATCATTTGAAATAAATAAGAACGGGGTTGAAATGACCTTAGATGCCAAAAAATATCTTAAATAAATAAATAAAAAAAAAAAAAAAAAAAAGATTTTTATTAGCAATAGTTGTTTTTCTCGTATCAAAATAAAAAAAATACATGTAAATAAAATGAAAATAATTATATTAATCCAAAAAAGAGTTGTGTCTATCGCAAAGTTTTTAAATTTAAATAAATTAAATTATTAAACTAAAAAATAAAATTGTTATGTTTTTTCAAAGATGAAATTATTTAGCAAAAGTAGAAAAAAAGAAATCAAGGAGAGGAGGGGTTAGAAGAAACAAGCCCCCCTGTTAGGCGAGACTAGTATCTTATTAATATATTTTTGATAAAACTTTCTTTCCTAATATGTTAATAAATAATATGAATGAATATATTCATTCATATTATTTATTCAGAGATAAAATTTATCTCTGAGCTTTGTAAGCGGAGTTGTCATTATTGTTATACATTTATATGTTTTCGTTACCGTTGCTATTTTCTATATGTTATTATTATATATATATATATTTTGATATAAAAATATAAGACGTGTTTATTTGTCTCTGGATCTATTTTATTTCATTCTAATTTACTTACATGGTGTCAGGTATGCCTCGCAATACCGAAAAGAAAAATGAGAAGAATGAAAGTTCGCTCCCAGGTATGAAAATTAATATAGAAAAATTTTCTTTTATTTCTGGAGATTGGGATAAATGGAAAAGAATTTGGGAGAGATATCGGCTAATTAATAAATTATATAATGAAAATGACGAAGTGCAGATCGCTCATCTTATTCTTTCAATGGGCTCTGAAAAAGCAGATGATATATTTGAATCTTTTCGATTGAACGATGATGAGAAACAAGATTATTCTCTTGTTTTAAAGAAATTCGATTCATTTTTTGAGAATAAAGACAATATTATTTATTCGAGAGTTAAGTTTCATGACAGGGTTCAAAATAATGATGAATCTGTTGATTCATATATTACAGACTTATTCTCCCTTTCTAAAATGTGCCATTTTTCTACAAAATGTGAATGTGGCAAGTTAGTTAATTTTGAAAAGATACTTTTAAAAGACCAGATTATTATCGGAATTCAAGATAAAGATTTATCTTGCGATTTCCAAAAATATTATAAAAATTTAACTTTAAATAAAGTAATTGAAAGGTCAAAGCATGTTGAATATATTCAAAAACAGCAATCTACTCTTATTAGTAAAAGGAGTCAGAAAAGTCAACAGGAAAATCAAGTAGTTGAGAATATTGATAAAGTAGATGTTAAAAATAAATATATTAATAACAAGTGCCATCGATGTGGCGGTCCAAAGGATATTTTTAGGGAATGCCCTGCCAGAAACATTATTTGCAGGAAATGTAATGTAAAAGGTCATTTTGCAAAGTTTTGTAGGAATCCTAATTCTAGAAGCAAAAAGTCTGTTTCAGAGGTTAAAAATGAGTCAGAATCTGATGGTTCAGAAAATTCTTTCTCTTGTGATTCCATTTCTTCTGACTGTAAGGATCCCTGGAGATTAAAATTGTTAGTGGATGACACGCCGATGGACTGGAAAATTGATACCGGTGCTGATGTTTGTGTCATGCCATACGCTATTTTTGTAAAACACCTTCGTTGTCCAAATCCAGATTAAAAATTACTAAGAAAAAATTGAGAGGCCCTGATTCTTCTTCGTTAAGTATTATAGGTAAAATTGAATGTAATTTAAGATATAAACATAATAGTTCTAAAGAGATTATTTATGTGATAGAAGGCGGATATGAATGTTTATTGGGCCGACCTGCAATACAAGCTTTAAATTTAATTAAATTAATAAATAATGTTTCAAATAATAATAATAATATTGAGAATTACAGAAATAAATTTCCAAATCTTTTTAGAAGTCTTGGATTGATGAAAGAGAAGTTTAAAATTAAACTTAATGATACGAATGTTAGGCCGTATGCGATTTCTGCTCCAAGGAGAATTCCTATCCCTCTTAGGGAGAAAGTTAAAGAAGAGTTAATTAGAATGGAAAGTGAAGGTGTTATCACCCGTATTAGTGAGCCTACTGAATGGTGTGCTCCGATGGTTTGCATAAGAAAGCCTAATGGTAAAATACGTATATGTATTGATTATACTGAATTGAATAAGAATGTGCTAAAAGAGAAATTTATTCTCCCATCTACTGATGAAAATTTAGCGTTGCTAAAAGATGCTCATATTTTTAGTAAATTAGATGCAAGCTCGGGATTTTGGCAGATTCCTTTGGATCGAGATAGTGCCAAATTAACTACATTTATAACTCCTATAGGACGGTTTTATTTTAATAGAATGCCTTTTGGAATAACAAGTGCTCCAGAACATTATCAACAACAATTAATGAGAATTTTGGAGGGATTCGAAGGATGTATTAATCAAATGGACGACATTCTTATTTTTGGTAAAAATCAAGAGGAACACGATAGAAGAGTTGAAAATGTGTTAAAGAAATTGGAATCTGAAGGTATTACATTAAATCCGGATAAGTGTCTATTCAATGCTAAAGAAGTAAAGTTTCTTGGTCATATAATTTCAAAAAATTCGATCAAGTCCGATCCGGAAAAAGTGAAAGTAATTCAAGAAATGGAAATTCCTAAAGATTTAAAAGGATTAAGAAGATTTTTTGGAATGGCAAATTACCTCCTGAAATTTATTCCTAATATGGCGGAAAAGTTGACTCCTCTAAGGGAACTATTGAAAAGTGAAAAACATTTTTTGTGGAGAGATGTTCACACAAAAACCTTTGAAGAAATTAAAAAGCTGATTTCTCAAGCTCCGGTCTTGTCTACATTTGATACAAATAAAGATACGAGGGTTTTGGCGGATGCTTCGTTTCACTCTTTAGGAGCTGTACTTGAGCAATTACAAGATGATGGAAGATGGTCGCCTATATATTATATTTCAAGATCAATGTCAACTACAGAAAAGAGATATGCTCAAATAGAGAAGGAGACTCTTGCAATCGTATGGGCCTGTGAAAGAGTGAATCAATTTATAGAAGGTAAGCAATTTACCATATTGACCGATCACAAACCTCTCACTACCTTACTTAAATCAAAACCCTTGTCTGATCTTACTCCTAGAATTCAAAGAATGAGATTGAAATTAATGAAATATTCTTTTGATATTAAACATGTTCCAGGAAAAGAATTTTTTGTTCCAGATACTCTTTCACGGTTGAGTGAAGGTGTTCGACCGGGAGTAGATAGTAAAAAGACTCAAGATGTGAGTATAATTAATTATTTTAAAGAAGAAATACCTTGCTCTGCGGAAAAACTAACTTCAATAATAGAAGAACAAAAAAATGAAACTTTTACAAAACTCTAAAAGAATGTATTCTTAATGGTTGGCCTGAACATATGAAGAAAAATCAAGCTGTGGCACCTTTTTATAAAGAGAGGGGAGATTTAGTTTTGTTGGATGATTTAATTATAAAAGGTAATCAAATTTATATTCCTAAAAAATGTCAAAAAGAAATGCTTGAAAGAATACATCAGGGTCATTTTGGAGTGGACAAATGTTTATTGAGAGCTAAAACTGGAGTTTGGTGGCCAAATATGAAAAATCATATTGAAAATATTTGCAAGAATTGTCTTAATTGCATTGAATATAAAAAAAATAAATGTGAACCCTTAATTAAGACTGAATTGCCCAAAAGACCTTGGGAAAAAATTGGAATAGATCTTCTAGAATTTAAAAACATTAATTATTTGGTCATTTATGATTATTATTCCAGGTTTTTGATAGTTAAAAAATTAAAACAGACAATTTCTTCATATATTATTAAAAAGTTAAAATCCTTATTTTATTTATTTGGAATCCCTGACGAAATTCGATCAGATAATGGTCCGCAATTTATATCTAATGAATTTAAGGAGTTTGTTAAATATTTTAACACAAAACATTTAACAAGCAGTCCTAGATACCCAAGGAGCAACGGATTTGCTGAAACAGGGGTTCGTGTTGCTAAGAACATTTTAAGGAAAGGAACTTGTTTGGAACTCGGTTTACTAGTTTATAGGAGTACTCCATTGAAGTGTGGATTTAGTCCATCTGAATTATTTATGGGGAGGAAAATTCGCTCGACTCTTCCAATTTTGGAGAAAAATTTAATTCCTGAGTGGAATTTTATTAAGGATTTTAAAATTAAGGATAGTAATGATAGGATATATCAAAAGATATACCATGATAAAAGAAATAAATGCAAAGAGGCAAGAAATTTAGAAGAAAATGAATTAGTCTGGATAACAGATTTAAGAAAACATGGAAAAATAGTTAGGAAGCTAGAAAATCAACCACGTTCCTATCTGATAAATATAGGTGATAAAATAATTCAAAGAAACAGAGTCCATGTTATTCCTCATAATAGAATAGATGAAAAAATTACTGTGTTGGAAGAAGAGAGTGAGTCGGAAGGAATGAAAGAAGAAGATAAAATGATGAACAGGAATAAGAAGGAAGAAATGAAAGAAGTGGATGAAACACTGAATAGAAATAAGAAGGTCACAAAGAGTGGACGCGAAGTGGTCAAGCCTAAGAGATTCTCTGATTAAAAAAAAAGTAAAAGAAGAGAAGATGTAAGCGGAGTTGTCATTATTGTTATACATTTATATGTTTTCGTTACCGTTGCTATTTTCTATATGTTATTATTATATATATTGTACCAACACAGAGAAATGGTCCATAGAAAAATCACTTAAAATATAAAATTCTAGGAAATATATAAAATGATTTATTTAAAAAAGAAAATGATAAGAATATACTAATTATCAGAAAATGATATTTTTTAATCAAATTGGCAAGAAAATCAAAGTCTAAACTAAGTTCCTAAAAAGTGAGAGTGAGTTAGTATTTAAGTAATTCAAAATTTGTTATTTGGCATGAATTTTCGGGTGATATGAGCAAGTTAATAATTAACAAGTCAAAGTGCAGAGATGTTAAAAAATTGGTTGCTACTAGAAGTCAGGGCAGAAGGACAAATGACGAGGCTGACGTCAGGCGGTGTAGAAATTTACTATAAAATGCAAGGGACGGGAGACTCGAGAGCCCATTTTTATACCGAGAGCTCCATTTTTACAAAGCGCCTTTAACACAGCTCAAAAATAAACCAATCATGAGCTCAACATTTAAACACAAATAAATAATTAAAACAAAGCTCAATTTTACAAAGCCCATTTTTTTATACCGAGAGCTCCATTATACCAAGTGCTCAACAATTAACACATTAAATAATAATTAAAACAACCAAATTTATTAAAAATAATCAAATTCATATAAAAACAAAATAAAACAAATAATATTTAAAATAAACGAAGAAACGAAGAAAAGAAGAAAAGAACAGGAAAAGAAGAAAGAAGAAAAATACAATTACAAAAATCAAACAATTAAAAACAAACAACAATCAAAATCAACAACGAAAGAATCTGCGAGTTGACGTCCTACACCGAGTCTGACATCCTGATGATCGACATTTCGGTCTTCAAGAAGCTGCCTTCGTCGAGCTGAACAACCACATAGCCTGCCGAAGACATCGATCCCGAACTCAACAAATCATCATACATCTCTATACAGATAAGCTCAACTCACTAGAATTTTCTTGCCAAATAATAATATCATTAAAAAGAATTTAAATGAACTAAAAACTTTTAAAGAAATAATAATTAAAATTAACTTAGCAAATAATAATAATTTAAAACGGACCTAGCAATAATAATTTAATAATTTAAATAAAATAATTTCAAAGACATTTCGGTCAGAAAAAGGGAATTCTTCAGGCCAAGTGTTCAATAATAATTAATCATAATACACGGTTTGAGGAATTCCATAAATTCGATTAACTTCATTCTTTTAATTTTTAAATATTCAAAATTTAAACCGAGGTCAATGAGATTATTTTATCTAAACAAGAGAAACAAATTATATTAATATTAATGAAATTTAAATAAGATTAATAAAAAGACACACATTATTTTTATAAACCAATTTGAAAGTTAATCTCGATTCGTTATTTTTTTTTTCATAAATAAATTGATCATTATTATTAAAATTTAAACTTTTATTTACGTAATCAAAACCCAGAGTGCAACAACATTATATTTCAGATAATAATCAATAATTAATACCATTACACAGGCAACAGGGATTAGGGCGATCTGAAGGCCGCAACAAAATTACCCTAATTCTATTCAGAGAGTAAAAATCTTTGAATAACTTTTCTCTAAAATTAATTTTTTAAATAAACATCAAATCATTTTTAAAATAGGGAAAAGTCTGTATCAGATCAAATGGAGGTCCCCACCGAGATTATTTCAATTATAATCGTAAAAAACAAAAACTTTAAAAATAAATTAAATAATAATAACACAACCTAGATTTTGAATTTAAAATTTATTAATAATTTAGAATTTTTTTCTTTTCGAAATTTTTCAAAATTTATTAAAATAGAATTCACTTTGGATTTTTTCAATTTTTTTTTAAAAGTGAAAATTACTAAATTTTTTTCTTGCAAATAAATAAACTATCTGAATATGACTGGGTTTTGTGGTATAAATGACCGAAAGATGAAAATAGATTTGGAGATTATAAATAACCAAAGACCACCAGAAATTGTTTTATGGTTATTAAGTAAACTAATAACAAGATGTTTAACCCGATAGAATGGAGTAAGAATAGGGCTGGCAAATTGGCCAAATATGCTCCTCTAGCCAACTCTCTAGCTATTCCTATTAGGCCTCCGACAATCCGAAAATATTTTCTTTGTATATCAACATTCCCCATATATCGTGGCAATTCAGATGTCGAGGTGCACCCAGTTGACGTTTGGAAGAATTTTGAACGGGTGTACCAGGACTTTTATCTCCCTGAAAAAATCAAAGTAGATGGTTTCCAACACATACTATCCCATGATGCCCTGGAATGGTTCCAAAATGAGTGTGGCGAAGTCTCCACTCTAAAAGAACTTAAGGAAAAATTCTTTAACACCTTTTGGAATGTGGAAGATGAACAACAAGAACAACAAAAGAAGAGAGAAGAGGAAGAACATAGACAGAAACAAGAGAAATGGGACGAACAACAACGGGTGAGCGCAGAAGAAGATTATCGACGGCAACAAGAACGATTGAAAGAACAACAAAAGAAGAGAGAAGAGGAAGATCGACAAAGACAAGAGAGATGGATTGAACAACAAAGGGAACGGGATGAACAAACACAACAACTTATGCAAAATTTGGAGAAATGGTACAAAAATAATGAAGAAAGGAAAACAAAACAAGAAGTGGTCCAGGTAGAGGCAAAACAACCGGTCCCACAAATAGTACAGATTGTCACCTCACCTGAAGCAGCAGAACAAACACCAGCAGAAGAACCTAATTTTAATACGGTCTCTCCACAAAACCATAAGATCCAAAATGAAGAATTCCCACCTGAAGATTCTGTCAGTCAAGTTGAAGAACCACTCACCACCGTCGATCAGATTCCCTCGCTAAATGAACAAAATCCATCTGTTTGTTCAAGTGAAGAATTTGCTGTCGAGAAGAGAGATGACTCCATTTCAACCAAAATAAATAAAAAACCAACACCTCAGATATTTTCTTCCAACTATGAATACTCTCAATTACCACCTTTTCGCTCATTGATATTTAAATGGATTGTTTTTCGACCAAAGGATAAATGCCGTGACAAATTTAAAACCGAGTCACGAAACTTGTACCGATTTAGTCCTAAACCTCACCGAATTAGACCAACCACCCGAATTTGTCAAAAAATCACAACAACATACCGGCCGTGGATAGAAGAAATTTCTGACATGAACGCCGGAAGACCACCGGATAATAATTGTGAAGAAAAATAATAGTTGAGAACAGTATTCAACCAAAAGGGAGGCTCCGCCCTTACTTTGTTCTCTTGTAAGCATTGCTGACCATCTAGCACAAAACAGGAAGAAATCTCCGATTGTTAATCGTCGAGAAAAATCTTCCATAAATCTATTTTCCATCTTTTGACATCTTTAAGTATAAATAAATTCCTCAGTTATATTTCAATGTCCTGTAATGGTGTGGATTGGTGATTATTATCTGAAATCACGTCTGGTCAAAATTATTTGAAAAATTATCGGGCTTAGAGAGGAAAAAGAGATTAAATTTCAAGGTCGAGAAATGTGTTTTTTTGTTAATTTGTATATAAAAAAAAAAAAGTAAATTAGAAATGTTTTTTTGTTTTTTTATTAAAATGTAAAATCAAAAAAAAAGTCAAAAAAAAAAAAACAAAAAAAAATTTAGCTATAAGTAATTTATTTAATATTTTCAATTTATATAATCTTATTTATTTATTTATTTAATTTATTCAATTTTTTTAAGTCTTCTAATTTATTTAATCTTTTTTTTTAATTTATTTAATCCTATTTAATTTATTTAATCCTATTTAATTTATTTAATTTATTTATTTTTATTTGTCTGTGATATTTTGTCTATTTATTTTTATTTGTCTGTGATATTTTGTTTATTTATTTTTATTTGTCTGTGATAGAAAATTTATTTATTTAGAGTGTCTGTGATATAAAATTAAAAAAAAAAAAAAATTTATTAAATGAAAAATTTATAGGTGATAAAATTTATTTATTTTTTGTGCAATACAATTTTGAATTAGATGTAAGTAATTTATTTAAATTTATTTATTTATTTATTTAGTTATAAGAAATTATTTATATAATATTTATTTATTTATACAAAACTCTGATAAATCAAAAATGTAAAAAAATTGTAAATTTTTTAAATTTTTGATTTGGGGGCTCTGTACCAACACAGAGAAATGGTCCATAGAAAAATCACTTAAAATATAAAATTCTAGGAAATATATAAAATGATTTATTTAAAAAAGAAAATGATAAGAATATACTAATTATCAGAAAATGATATTTTTTAATCAAATTGGCAAGAAAATCAAAGTCTAAACTAAGTTCCTAAAAAGTGAGAGTGAGTTAGTATTTAAGTAATTCAAAATTTGTTATTTGGCATGAATTTTCGGGTGATATGAGCAAGTTAATAATTAACAAGTCAAAGTGCAGAGATGTTAAAAAATTGGTTGCTACTAGAAGTCAGGGCAGAAGGACAAATGACGAGGCTGACGTCAGGCGGTGTAGAAATTTACTATAAAATGCAAGGGACGGGAGACTCGAGAGCCCATTTTTTATACCGAGAGCTCCATTTTTACAAAGCGCCTTTAACACAGCTCAAAAATAAACCAATCATGAGCTCAACATTTAAACACAAATAAATAATTAAAACAAAGCTCAATTTTACAAAGCCCATTTTTTTATACCGAGAGCTCCATTATACCAAGTGCTCAACAATTAACACATTAAATAATAATTAAAACAACCAAATTTATTAAAAATAATCAAATTCATATAAAAACAAAATAAAACAAATAATATTTAAAATAAACGAAGAAACGAAGAAAAGAAGAAAAGAACAGGGAAAAGAAGAAAGAAGAAAAATACAATTACAAAAATCAAACAATTAAAAACAAACAACAATCAAAATCAACAACGAAAGAATCTGCGAGTTGACGTCCTACACCGAGTCTGACATCCTGATGATCGACATTTCGGTCTTCAAGAAGCTGCCTTCGTCGAGCTGAACAACCACATAGCCTGCCGAAGACATCGATCCCGAACTCAACAAATCATCATACATCTCTATACAGATAAGCTCAACTCACTAGAATTTTTCTTGCCAAATAATAATATCATTAAAAAGAATTTAAATGAACTAAAAACTTTTAAAGAAATAATAATTAAAATTAATTTAGCAAATAATAATAATTTAAAACGGACCTAGCAATAATAATTTAATAATTTAAATAAAATAATTTCAAAGACATTTCGGTCAGAAAAAGGGAATTCTTCAGGCCAAGTGTTCAATAATAATTAATCATAATACACGGTTTGAGGAATTCCATAAATTCGATTAACTTCATTCTTTTAAATTTTAAATATTCAAAATTTAAACCGAGGTCAATGAGATTATTTTATCTAAACA
>JAKCPI010000260.1:0-18360 GCA_023213315.1 Euborellia annulipes
ATAAAAAATGCAATCACAATACACTTAGTTTTTCCTAATTCGTATAGAAATTAAATATCAAATGGTTGCTTATAAAATTGAGCAATAAGCATTTGCTTAAATCCGGTCTCTAGTTATTAGATATTATTCAAGTGTAGTGTTACGCAAGCAACAAGGCATCAGATGGAGGGGGACGGGAAGTGAGGGCCACTATCCACCTCTAAAAAAGGACTCGATCTGGCTACCATAGAATGAATGAATTTCAAGGTAACAAAAATTTTGATACATATGCATGCGAAACTGATAACGCGCTAGCAAGGTAACCTCGTTTCTTAGTAATCAGCCAGTTAGATAATCAAAAAAACCTCTCAAAAGTGTCTCCCCTTTCTAATCAACAAAGTTATTATTTATAAAATTGGACAACCGAAGTCGATAAAAAAGTTGAGGAATGGCACCATTCTTGTGGAGACTATTTACAAAACGATATACCGTAGGCTATACATGTTTATTTATTTAAAAAAAATTTTTACACAAACAACAGGACTCACCAATGGACCAATTATTATTAACAATGAGATTTTCTATTATATTTCTATATATAAGTATGATAATTTAATAGGTAATAAAATCTCTTTTTCTAAAGAGGTGTAAATGGTGTTCGATTTATTTCCCGATTTATTGAAATAAAAAAATTATAATCATGAAAATCAATATTTTGTTTTCCATTTTCTTATTTTTCTGAAATTAATATTTATAAACAATATGTAGTTAATTTAATTAAATAATATTCAAATAATAAAGAAAACATCTGTCAATTTTATCAAAAATCACCAGAATTTCACTAAAATTTACAACGTTGCCATGTTGCACATTTATAAAGTCCTTCTTTACTATTCCATGGATAAAATATTGCTGTACAAACGAACAAACTATTTAAGATTCTCTTTAATTTAAGTACACTTAGTAAAGAGAGGCATAAATGTCAAACGGTGCAATTGGGCATTAGAGAATTAAAAAAAAAGCACTGAAGTACCGGTAATTAATATTGAAGCAAATATTGCAAAATAATTCTCCATTTAGCTGTCCTCCCACTGGTCGGGATGCCGGTAGATGGCTACGGCCAGAGGACGTTGGGTTTGAGAGATGGGCAGGGAAGCACCTAGGATAAACGGGGATCCCGGTAGAAATTACTATTTTTTTTTTTTTTTTGTAAAAAGAAAATGTGCTAAAAAGAGGGGGATCTGGGGATCTTTTAAAAATGAGTTCGCCCCCCCCTGGAATAATTATATATACGCCCTGATATAAATTACGAGTGGTATGAAAAATTAGAGGAAGGCGAGGTTCCCTATCGAATAATAAAATTTAAGTTTCCCTTTTGAATTTGCCACCCTTAGAACAATGAAGAGGCTTTTCTTTTATGAAATAAGTTAAAGGCTTTGCTAGCCCTTGGGGCATGCTCGCGCTACAAAGGACACCTCAAACAGGGGAACAATTCTATTTGTGGCATGCAATTTCTGTTACTAATTCAGGGTTAAGAGCCAACCCAAGAAAGGCTAATTAGTTAGGGGGTGACTTTCACCTTATCTTTTAAATAAAACTTTATCAATAGATTAGATACTGCTTTTAGTGTCAACTTGCTCTAAATAAAGTTAATTAATTTCTGGCACTGCTCAAAAGGCAAGTTGCTCGCCGCCTAGAGGGGTGTAAGAAAATTGGTTTAGAGGACAGTTGGATTGTAAACAAAAACACATTGAGTAAAAGTAAGCATTCAGATTTATGTATCCACACCCTTTCGCCTCCGTTTAAAGTGAGTGAGTAGGGAGGGGGGAATGTCTTTAACTTCAAAGTTAAGAAAGAGAGGAGATGGAATTTGATGCGAATGAAGCCAACTAAATTTAATCAAGAAACTAAAAGTTTCTTAAATCTCAAAACAATAAAATTCTTAGCTCTCAACTTAAGAAACAATTTTGTAATTTTCTCTTTTATAGATTCTATAAAATACAATTAATATGAAATACGTAACTACACAATCAAACAAGAAGTTTCACTTCAAAGAGAAATTATATCCTCTTATTTCTATTATAAGAGATGAAAAACAAATTTCCTTTTAACTTTTAAAGCGTTTATTTTATTTTTTTTTTATATAAAAATAAGTGCCCCTACTTAATGAAGGTCTGAGGGACTAATTGTTTTAAAATGAGTCTATTCAACTTTTTTTTATCACATAAAAGAAGTTTTTTTTTTTTTTTTTTTAAGTCTTCGGCTTCTTATAAACGGCTGCCCATTTTAATACACAGTAAGGGACAAATTTTTCAAAATCATCTTTTTAAGTATTTTTAGTTCCAATGGAGTCTTGTGAAATTTTTAATTCAAATTTCTCAAAAATTTGTTGTTTTTTTTTTCCTATAGATATCAATTTCGATAAACCTAGTTAGTGCAATGTTTTTTTTTTTTTTTATTTGTAGAAGTTATTGTAAATTTGTATTAGGTTCTCGTAAGTTCTTGTACAGTGAGCGCCACAATTAGGTCCCCACCCAGAGGTCAACCTGCCTTTAAGCCTTACGCGTAGGCAACCATTTACGGAGGTCTGTCAATTGAGTTGCCTTAAAATGGACATTCCCCCTGCTATTCTATAAACTCTATATTTTTTAAAAATGGGGCTTATAAAAACGAGAAAAATAACAAAATATTTCAGATAGCCGCAGTTGCATCAATATTTAAAATTAAATATCTGGCTACAAACTTGTTTCTTAACTATAACTTTTCTGTTAATATTATTATTATTATTATTTATAGGATCGAAACGTAGCTTGTTTAATAAAAATCTTTGACCTGATAAAGCTTGATTTCTTTTTTTCTACTTTTGGTCAATAATTTCATCTTTGAAATAACATAACAATTTTATTTTTTAGTTTATATGTGGGCAAAGTTGTGCGCTCGACTTAGTCCGACCATTTATTTTATTTCAGTTTATCAATGGAAAAAAATCCAACTTCACAAGAGCCCTCTGAAAGAGGAAGAGAAAGAAGAGGTCATGGAAGTGGCTGAGTACAGCCATACCACACCACCTGTTAGAATTATATTTATATTATTATTTAAAAATATTAGGACAATAGGAATATTTTTCTCACTAACAAACGAGATGCTGTCTATAGGGGCATGTATTAGAATTATCAAATTAGAATGCTCTCAAGAGTTACCAAAGACAAATGGCTTTCTTGGATGCAAAAAAAAATGAGGTACAACTGCCCTTTATGTAAAAAGTAAAAACACTTTTGTTAACATTGTGATTGTTTCAGCTTCCTCTGAAGAAGATTTATATATATGGAAAATTTTTACTTTTCGATCACTTTTGTGTTGATGGGTCGTGGATTTTTCCCAATTTTTTAATTTTTTTTTTAAATTTTTAATTCCCAATTAAAAATTGGGCAAAAATCCCGGTCCCAGCTCGGGCAGCTCGTGGTCGCCATCCACGTACCCACAAGGTGTGGGCCCCTGAGCAAAATAATTTTCATATCAATATAATATTTATTTAGAATATTTTTTTTTTTTTTTATTGATTCAGTATAATTTTTTTTATTCTAATTATATTAAATTTATAATATTTTGATTAATATATTAATTGTTAAATAATTTTTTGTTTTATATAAGATAAATATTTTTTTTTTTTAAAGTAAACACAACAGCCTATAGGATATTTAAAATTACAAGTAATTTTTCTTTTCGTTTTGCTCAACATTTTTTGTTATTCTTCTAAATAGCAATCATAATTAAATTTGAAAAAAAGTTTAATTATTTATTAAAATTTAATGGTATAAGACAGTGGTTCCCAACCCGTGGGCCGCGGCCCACTTGAGTTGTGCGCTCGACTTAGTCCAAGGGCGGATCCAGAGGTGTTTCTCGGGGGGGGGGGGGGTAATCTGGTGTGACTCGTCGCACAGCACACTATTTTTTTTTTAATTTCGGTAATTTAAAAGCGTATTTTATACTTGTTTGCCAGAATATAAATACACATCAAATTTTTAAGTATTAATTTTAAAAATTTTACATTAAAAATAAATTTTTTTGCGAAAAAAGGTATTTTTTCGAATCTCGGGGGGAGGGGTAATTACCCCCTTTACCCCCCTTGTATCCGCCCTTGACTTAGTCCCATCCTTTATTTTATTTCAGGTTATAAATGGATAACCAAAATCCAATAGAAATGAAAGAGTCCTTTCAAAGAGGAAGAGGGCGGGGAATAGGAGGAAGAGGAAAAAGAAGTCATCCATACCAAACCACCTGTACGAATTATATATATATTTATATATATGGCCAAAATTTTTACTTTTCGATCACTTTTGTGTTGAGGGGTTGTGGATTTTTCCCAATTTTTAATTTTTTTAAATTTTTAATTCCCAATTAAAAATTGGGAAAATCCACGACCACTCCACACACTCTAAAATTATGTAGTTGTAGTATCTTAATGATGGAACTTAAAGGTTGTATCTCGAAATGATATATCACTTTATTGAAGTTAATAAGACATAGGCATAGACAGGGGGGGGGGGTTTGGGGGTTCAAACCCCTCCCCATGGGACCCAAGTCATGACTAGATATTTAAGCTCTATAATACAAATTATATTTCATATAGGGTAAGAGAAAGTCTTTAACTAAAAAAAAAAAAAAAAAAAAATGATTTATAATAATGCCTTAAAATAATCTAAAATTTAAAATTTTTTAATAATTATAATTACTATTGAAATCGTTGAGTAGTTTGTTGTATTTATATAAATAAAATGACAATACATGGGTAGATCGGATAGAAAATATGAAAAAATATCTTAATACTTTTTTTTTTTTTGGGGGGGGGGCTGGGCCCCACTTCCTCAACATTGAAGGAACTCGACCTGGAGTCGGCGCCTATGCGTACGAACATTAAGATTTTTAGTACAGTAGAACCTCGCTAAACGAGCATTAGGCCTAGCACACATTGAACGCAGCCTAGGTGGAGTGGAGGCGCAGCATAGGAATAGGCCTCTGTCAGGTCACCGCACATTGAACGCAGTACTGCGTTGCCTCTGTTGCAAACATGTCATTTGAAATGGAGGAACTTGATTTAGATTCCGAGTCCGATTCGGAAATGCAAAATACTCTTTTACTGTATTCTTTAAGTAAAAGACGGAGTAAATCTATATGGAAAAATAAATATTTGAAAAGAAGACAAACACATGGGGAGTTTTGTTTGTCATCAGAAGTTCCTGAAAACACGGGATGATCTTGGACTAATTGGATTAGTTGTTCATTATTAACTTATAATAAGCTAATAAATAAAAGTTAATACTATTTAGTTATAAAAAGCTCGCAGAGGCGACAGAGGACGTAGGAAACTGTGTTGCTACCACAACCAGACAGAGGCTCTGCAGAGTTATTCCTCTGCTACCCTCCCTCTGTCCAATGTGCGCTACCCTATTGAAACGCGTGTATTACAAAAAGACCTCTGCCTAGGCTACGTCTCGCCTGCGTTCAATGTGCGCCGGGCCTAATTCGTTCTAGAAACATACTCGTAAAGCGAAACAATAAACATTCTCCCCATAGAACTATCCCCTCCAAGACACAGACTTATGTAACATGCGCACAATCCGGGGGCATCATTAGTGAGGGAAGGAACAGCTCACCAAAGTCAAAACTTTCTAATAGCCAGTTTTTTTTTTTTTTTTTGTTTTTAAGAATCAAGAAAACAAAGCAGTAACAGCACGGAACAAAAGAAAAGAAAAAACTAAACGACAAATTTGACACCAACCTCAGAGAACAGGTTAAATATCTATTTATTTATTTATTTATTCATTTATTTATTATTATAAATAAATTCATAAATCTTTTTTTTTAGCCATGCTATTCCAACCAAATCAGCGACAATATCTAAGAAAAAACGTAAAACGGATTCAGATCCCGCCTCAAAGTTAGCGACGAGAATGGAAAAGCAAAGTTTGACGTATAGGTGTCGACCAATCGCGGTGAGTATAGTTGTTGACTAAATTAGAAATTTATTAGCAGAAAAACAAATCAAATTATTAATTGAAATTGATTGGCAGATCGTCATGACCATCCACCGCAGATGTGGGGGAGCTAAAGAAAATCTCATGGAAGAGAAAGTAAACAATCGACAATCGAGAGAAGACAATCTGCTGATAATTGAATATGATTTATCAATCCTTCATGCAAGAATAAAAATTTTCAAATGTTTTTTTTTTTGCGCATATCGTGAAAATATCTTTGGAATTAAAAAAAAAAAAAATGGAAAGTAAGTAATTTGTATGCTGAGAGAAAAAAGAATTCAGAGAAAAATTAGGACTTTTGGTGGATAAACCAAAACCAGGATAAGGTAATACCAATAATGGCAACCATGCAAGAAGATTTTTTGATAACCCTGAAATATCTAGTGAAATTACAGGTTTGTATACTGTATATTCAAATGTCCAAAAAAAAATTTTTATTAAAAAAATGTATTTTTGTTTTTAAGGAATTGATTTAGATTTGATAAAAAGGGTCAATATTATTTTAAGAATAATTTAAATGCACCCAAGCATGCACAAAATACTTATTCATAGATCCTATTTCATTAAGAACTTCATTGTTCCAATTGGTGAACTGTCAGAAGATGCCCTAGAATCTAGATTTATTCCAGCTGAAATGGTAATTGTTTTTTTTTTTTTTTTTTTTTCATTTAACTCTATTTTGTTGAATTTCTAACGATGATCCTGTATGTACATGGGTATAGTCCATCATTCTTCGCTAATGACAGCTCAAAATAAAGTTTGGTGGCCCTCCTACACATCAAGTGGCAGATTAAATTAATAAAATTCGAAGTACCAGATGAAAAGAAGTGAGAATTGTGTATAATTAAAGGAATACTTTTTAAACAAGGTTTGTTTTTAAATTTTTCCTAGTTTTATTTTTAAGATATGCATGCTTTTCAAAATTAATTCTTAATTACATATAAATATATATACGTTTGGTTTCTTTTTTATTAATAATATTCATATTTTTTTTAGATGTGGTGGAGGTTAAAATTTTGTGGGGGGGGAGGGGGGGGGGGTGGGGTGGGGGGAAAATATACACAGGGTTCTTTCAAAAAAAAATAATTTTTAAATTGGGCCCACCCCTCTATAAACATTGGGGGGGGGGTGTTTTAAAAAATATTTTTTTTTGGGAGAAAAAAAAAAAAAAATTTTTTGGGGGGGTTTAGATCATTTATAAATCTCTCTATCGCTCTATCTATAGATAGAGCAAACAAAAAGCTGCAAAAATAGAAAATAATAATGATACTGAAACACTATCTTCATCGGAAATGGAAAACAAACGAAAAAGCAAGGCTAATAAACAATATCAAATTACATCAAGTGAAGATGAAGATTTTCCATCAATTTTGCGTCGACTTGAAAAAAGAACGCACGATATAACTATCAAGATCAAATTTATTAACAGATCGTTAAACTCCAAGAGCAAGTAAAAGAAGTTGTTGGGCTAGCGCTATTAAAACAATCCAAACCATTGGGCATATGTAGGACCTACTACTCTTCCTGATGATATTCCTCAACAATTTCCATTAAAAACCACCAACGAACTTCAAACATTGGAAAATTATTTGAATATACGCAGCAACCAAAAAACGCTTTCATACGTTTTTCTTAATTTTGGCATAATAATTAGAAAAAATACGATATATATATGTATTTATTAATATGCTATACTTTTTTAGGACTCTTCTTGCAAATTTTTATTAAAAAAAATTATTGATTAATAAAGGAGAAAAACTTTGCTTCAAATTAAGTTTTTATTTTTAACGCTTTTCAAAAATAGATTTATTAAATCTAATAACATTGTGACGGTCCGGTCACATTAAAAATTTGCGCCCTCAAATTAATTCCAAAATAATATGGTAAACATTTTAAAACTTAAATATTCAAAACTATATAAATTAATTCGTTAGCTACTTGATTATAATAATGGAAAATCAAAGATTCAGGGGTTCCAACCTAAGCAGAAGAAGAGGCCGGTGGCCAAGAAGAGGCCGTGGAGCCAGGGGAGGCCGTGGAGCCCGACGGGGCCGCGGGAGAGTCCCCTATCAAATTTTACAACATTTTAAAAACTTCTCTCGCTCTCTGGACTTCGAACGGAAAATATCCCCTCTGGTTGACCAACACCAAAGCACCTAACCACGTGTTAGCTTGAATACTCGTTAAATATTAAATAAAGTTTATTTTTGTTCGTTAACAAAAATCCTTTTATTCATATTCCTCTTTTAAAACAAACTAAATTTTACGTGGGGCTCAACCAAACCCCACAACATATTCTTAAAGGGCATACTAAAATACGTATATATATATAAATTTTCATCAAAAAGTACCACTTAATAGAAAAGATAGACCTCTGAAGCGGATGGGACCACTGTGCGTCATTTTTTTTGATTAATAAGTAAACAAATATGATTGAGCCCCGATTAAATTTTATTAACATCCTAAAAAAAAAAAAAATGATAAATTTGCCAAGTTGGCTTTGAAAAAGAATTGAATGTGAGTGAATGAGACAAGGAGGCAAGGGTTAACGGATCCATCAGATTTTTCTCCCACTCCCCTCAACCGATTTATTCATGTAGGCATGCAGATCTGTTCCCCGGAGATAAAAGCTGTAATGAATTTTATATGTTCGAAAATAAATAATTGACGCCTTCACGGTTTATAGGACAAATGAAATATAGCAGGATCATTTTTTTTTTTTAATATAAGCCCTCTTGGATAATTTATTATGTTTGAAATTGTCATCTTTAAATCGGTTATACTAATAAGGTTTGATTGCCACATACATGGGCGCCGACTCCATGGTGTCCAAGAAGAGGTTCGAGCCCCCCCCCCTCTTCCAGAATAAAGTACCTTTATTCGTATAAAAAAAATCTGGTGTGTCGCACAGCACACAACTCTTACTTATGGTAAGAGAAAGTTGTATTCTGTGCTTGTCACACCAGATTTTTTGTGTCGGCACATATTTAGTTTCCGACAGTACGACAATATGTAAAATTTTTAAACAGAAAAATTCTGTTACCCTGGCAACCATTAACATTAAATAAATAATTTTTCAGAGGAATGTAGAATAAACAACAACTTATTTATGTGAACGAGCATTTTCAACTTGTTTCCTTGAAAAATAAATACAGAAATAAACTAACGGTTGAATGCGATTTAAGGCTAAAACTATCTAGTTATTATGCAAATATTGACGCTTTTGTAGGCATAAAACGAAGTCAAAAATTGCATTGTCTGTTTTCAAACATGACCTATAGTTTTTAAGAATTTTTAAAAGCAATCATTTGTTTAATTCAAATACTTCTTGCACACTTCTTGCTCACAGAGTGAGGTGGATAGCTGAGTAGATCTTATAGTAAGGAAGAAAGAAAAAGAGCGATTGCAGCTATGTTTATTTCGTTAATTAATCACTTCAAGCCAAAGTTTCGGTCTGATATACGACCATCCTCAGGGCTAAACCGTGTCAACAAAATTCCTTAAAAAGTCGATTGGCATTATCTATTGCCCTTTAATAAGGACCAACAGGCTATGCGAGTTAAGGTTAGATTGGACCAGGTATATATATATATACTCAGGGCCGTGCTTAGAGGGGGGGGGCGACGGGGGCCTTTGCCCAGGGCGCAAATTTTGAAGGGGCGCAAGTGCAGATGAATCTTTGAATGCTAATATGCGTTACATTATTGTGACAATGTAAAAAATATTTTGTTATATGTGCAATGTGTTAGGTACGGCTACTGATCAGCCGAGAAAATTGTGATAAATTTGAGAATTTTGATTATCGTCTGCCGTATTTAGCAAAGTAAATGAGATGCTTACAATTTCAAATTTATGTGAAATTGTATTTTTATTTTTTGAAATAAATACTTCTTCTTTAATGTTAGTTGTTGGTTTCATGTTTATTTGTGTCTCAAAGAAATATAATATATATATAATTATTTTATTTTATTTTAAGTTATTTTTTACTTACGATTTTTTATTTTTTTATTTCTTTTGGACACAAATGGAAAAACATTGTAAAAATTTTTGAGGTCACTTTTATTCAAAGGGCGCTAAAGGACTAACTTGCCCCGGGCGCTAAACAACGTAGGCACGGCCCTGAATATACTGGGCCTCAGCGTTTTTTTTTTAACTGAAAAAGTGGGCCGCACATCAAAAAAGGTTGGGAACCGCTGCTCTAACCAATCTGCGTCCTGATCGACACAGATTTTTTGGGAATTTGTGGAACAAAATATTAATAAGATTATTTTAAAATTTAGAAAATTTTGCGAAAATAAATAAATTTATCTTGGTTTTATATTAAAATTAAATTATTTATTTTATTCAAAATGACATAGATTTGAATTTAATTTAATTATTAATGTATAAAAGATATTTGATTCAAATGTTTAAAAAATTTCAATATCAACAAGATTCATTTTAAAATTCATTTTAAAATGGACAGCTATTTTTAAAGAAGAAGCGTTTTATTGACAGAGAAGGTATAATAATTTGAATATTTGTTATAAAAATTATATTTACATTTATTTTAAATTACTTGTCGGCTTGTGTTTTGGTTTCAGCTTTATAAATCATGGACGAAAATGACACTGAAAAATTGATAGATTCGATTAGAGAAAAAATTCCTTTATGGAACATGAAAGATAAAAGATATCACTCGCGTGATATACAAAGGAAATTATGGAGAAATGTTGCTGATGAAGTTGGAGGGGATGGTAAGCAATCAAATACTAAGTTGTTTGTCTGAGTTAGAGACCTGCACGGGCCCATTTTTTTTGGCCGTACCGGCCCGTGTCCGTATTTTTTTTTTTTTTTTTGACTTCCTGCCCATACACGGTCCGTAATTTTTTTTCCATTCTTCAGGCCCGCCCGAACCCGCCCGTTAATATTGGACGGATTAAATATTATAAATATAAGAGGATAATAGGTTTTCAGCATGATTGATGGAAAGATTTGTAATGCTATATCGTCTACTAAATCAACTATTCGCTGCTATTTGTGTTGAGCAACATCACAACAATTTAATAATCTAAAAAATAAGGTAATTGATGTTTCTTATTTACATAACTTATTGATACAAGCTCGAGAATAAAAAATGGCAATTGCGATAAAAGGAAGACGAAAAAAAAAACAATTCAGAAAGGGTTTTAGACGCAGCTTGGACTTCTTGTTGATGGGCTAAAAGTAGGATACGGCAACTTTAATGACGTTTTTTTTTTTTTTTTTAGAAATCATCTGAGTCTGCTCAAATCCTGGGATTAGAAGAAGATTTCATTCATCGATTTCACGTTATCTTGCAGGTCATATGTGACTATAACGTGAACGTCGAAAAATTTCAGAAATATTGTCATGAAACTGCGGAAATGTGCATAGACAAGTTTTCTTGTCTACGACAGTTCACAAAGTCTTAATACATGGTGCTGAAATAATTGAATCACCCATATTCGGTCTATTATCTGAAGATGGACAAGAAGCTAAAAATAAAGATGTCCGGAACGTGTACGGGCGGGAAGTCAAAAAAAAAATACGGACACGGGCCGGTACGGCCAAAAAAAATGGGCCCGTGCAGGGATCTAACTATACCGTAAAGGGTTTTCCAGAAAAAATTCACCCACAAATACTATGGAAGATGAGTTTCATTGGCTCATGGTATCCTTGGATCCACTTATTTGGAAAATGATGAGGAAAAAAAAAAACATTTGTCATAAGAGGCCCTAGACCTTTTATTTTTCATAATTATCTCAGCAGTGATAGTTATAATTGTGGGGATAATAAATTATGTAAAGAAAATATTGTAATAATCAGTCCATACTGATTATTATAATATTTTCTTAATTGATGTTATTACATAATAACTCCTATTCATACAATTGTTTAAATAAAAATTTATCAAACACAATCTGTTTTTATTTCGCAATTGTAATATCATAATCAAAGCTTGCAGCTACTCTCATCGGACCAAGGTGTAGTTAGGTTATCAGAGAAAATTAAATTTTTTTATAATTTTAACTTTTTTATTATATCTTTTTTAGGTCAAGTGGATTGTACTCTTAAGTGTACTTAAATGTACGTAAAGTACTCAATTAAGTGGATAATATAACTGAAGAGAAAATCATATAATTTTATAGGGATGCGAGAGAACTTATAATCCTGTTTTAATAAAGCTGACCATCTTTGGAGATTTGATATATATATTGTATGTTTCCGTTTATCTCTTTTAAGGTATGTTGATACTCACTTCCATTATATATAGATATACATATGTTTGTCAGTTTTGAAAAATTTAACTACATGTAATAATACTGTGCATATTGTATATTCCTTATAACAAATACTATGTGATCTAATTGTTTAAAAAACCTTTAAAAATCTAAAAAGTATGAAAGGTGATCATAAAATTGTAATACAATGTTTAATTGTAGGTCCTGAAGATGGATAAACGTTTCCGAAAGTGATGATTGCAATCCACTTGATCTAAAAAAGATACAATAAAAAAGTTAAAATTTTTCTCTGATAACCTAACTACACCTTGGTCCGATGAGAGTAGCTGCAAGCTTTGGTTATTAATTGTCAACCTCATCAACGAAACGAATTCTTCAATGTAATATCATATTATAATCAATTCCAGCAAACTCGAAAACTCTTAGGCTCTGGCTACACTGGATGCGAATTCTGACGAAAACAGATCTGACGAATCTGTCAGAACAAACAAACTGTGCAGTGGCAATAAGAATGTTTACTTTAGATACGACTGCTTCTTCAGAACACGCACGAACACGTCAGAACTTTTTTGACCTTTCAAACTAGTTTGTTGTTTTTTCCGATCCAACGAAATACCTTGTCATGGACATTGAAAAGTTGAACTTAGCACAACAGAGACATTTCCCGTGAAACGTGGAAGATTGCTCAAGAAATGAACTCGAATAGAAAGAGTATAGAGTTTTTATTTAGCTAGCTAGTGATGATTCGTTTAACATGAATGAAACTGTCTGTATTACTAAAAGAAAGAAATGTGTTAAGTTTTAGATATAATACTGATACAACTCATTGATAGATTTACAGCCGATATCTAAGCATGAGGCTAAAAAGAAAAAGGTACCAAATCGTCATCGGGGTCAAAATTGAATTTTTATGTTTTCTGCACAGAACACATCCTGCTTCCGCAAGCCGGTATTTTTTTATCATTTTTTGTTTGGGAGATATGCATTTTTTGGTTATGATAAATCTAGTATTGAGAAAAATGTGATTAGAGTTTGTTTGGGCCCTTTTGTCTTATCTCACCTTTGTATTGTTTTTTCAATTTTTTTTATATAAATAAAATACATAGTAGAAGGATGAGTAAAAAGGCCAAGCAGCTATTATTATTTCTTTATTGGTATCAAACCCACAGCGACGTTTCGGTCGCATAGTCCAGCTCGGGGTTAGACGAAGTCCCCTCCAACTCCATTCTCGATTCTCCCTCTGACTTCTCTTTCTCTTCTTCCAACATGTCAAAACCACTTTCTTCTTTATTTTCTTGGGCACCACTAGCTGTGTTGGAAGACGGATTTAAAAAAAATCTGTTTCTTCGAAGACACCGTCCATCAACTTCCACAATATATGACCTGGGCTCCGGCCCTACCTTTTTAACTAATCCATATTTCCTTAAATCTGTCACCCATACCCGCTGTCCTAACGTCAAATCTTCAAGATTTTTCGTTTGATGGCGTCTGTTATAATTACGAAATTCTCTTTCTTTTATTGCTTCGTTCTTTTTTCTAAAATCTTCGAGGTATTCCCACGAAGGCATCATCGTCTCCGTCAACAGGGGAATAGTTGTTCGAATTTTCCTTCCGAAAAGCAATTCAGCTGGGCTATACCCCGTTTCCAATGGTGACGCTCTATATGCCATTAAACCTAAGTAAAACTCATCTTCCGTTTTGCATTTTTTTAACAATTTCTTCGCCGTTTTTATACCTGACTCTGCTAAACCGTTACTCTGCGGGTATCTTGGGCTGTGTAAGCGGAGTTGTCATTATTGTTATACATTTATATGTTTTCGTTACCGTTGCTATTTTCTATATGTTATTATTATATATATATATTTTGATATAAAAATATAAGACGTGTTTATTTGTCTCTGGATCTATTTTATTTCATTCTAATTTACTTACATGGTGTCAGGTATGCCTCGCAATACCGAAAAGAAAAATGAGAAGAATGAAAGTTCGCTCCCAGGTATGAAAATTAATATAGAAAAATTTTCTTTTATTTCTGGAGATTGGGATAAATGGAAAAGAATTTGGGAGAGATATCGGCTAATTAATAAATTATATAATGAAAATGACGAAGTGCAGATCGCTCATCTTATTCTTTCAATGGGCTCTGAAAAAGCAGATGATATATTTGAATCTTTTCGATTGAACGATGATGAGAAACAAGATTATTCTCTTGTTTTAAAGAAATTCGATTCATTTTTTGAGAATAAAGACAATATTATTTATTCGAGAGTTAAGTTTCATGACAGGGTTCAAAATAATGATGAATCTGTTGATTCATATATTACAGACTTATTCTCTCTTTCTAAAATGTGCCATTTTTCTACAAAATGTGAATGTGGCAAGTTAGTTAATTTTGAAAAGATACTTTTAAAAGACCAGATTATTATCGGAATTCAAGATAAAGATTTATCTTGCGATTTCCAAAAAGATTATAAAAATTTAACTTTAAATAAAGTAATTGAAAGGTCAAAGCATGTTGAATATATTCAAAAACAGCAATCTACTCTTATTAGTAAAAGGAGTCAGAAAAGTCAACAGGAAAATCAAGTAGTTGAGAATATTGATAAAGTAGATGTTAAAAATAAATATATTAATAACAAGTGCCATCGATGTGGCGGTCCAAAGGATATTTTTAGGGAATGCCCTGCCAGAAACATTATTTGCAGGAAATGTAATGTAAAAGGTCATTTTGCAAAGTTTTGTAGGAATCCTAATTCTAGAAGCAAAAAGTCTGTTTCAGAGGTTAAAAATGAGTCAGAATCTGATGGTTCAGAAAATTCTTTCTCTTGTGATTCCATTTCTTCTGACTGTAAGGATCCCTGGAGATTAAAATTGTTAGTGGATGACACGCCGATGGACTGGAAAATTGATACCGGTGCTGATGTTTGTGTCATGCCATACGCTATTTTTTGTAAAACACCTTCGTTGTCCAAATCCAGATTAAAAATTACTAAGAAAAAATTGAGAGGCCCTGATTCTTCTTCGTTAAGTATTATAGGTAAAATTGAATGTAATTTAAGATATAAACATAATAGTTCTAAAGAGATTATTTATGTGATAGAAGGCGGATATGAATGTTTATTGGGCCGACCTGCAATACAAGCTTTAAATCTAATTAAATTAATAAATAATGTTTCAAATAATAATAATAATATTGAGAATTACAGAAATAAATTTCCAAATCTTTTTAGAAGTCTTGGATTGATGAAAGAGAAGTTTAAAATTAAACTTAATGATACGAATGTTAGGCCGTATGCGATTTCTGCTCCAAGGAGAATTCCTATCCCTCTTAGGGAGAAAGTTAAAGAAGAGTTAATTAGAATGGAAAGTGAAGGTGTTATCACACGTATTAGTGAGCCTACTGAATGGTGTGCTCCGATGGTTTGTATAAGAAAGCCTAATGGTAAAATACGTATATGTATTGATTATACTGAATTGAATAAGAATGTGCTAAAAGAGAAATTTATTCTCCCATCTACTGATGAAAATTTAGCGTTGCTAAAAGATGCTCATATTTTTAGTAAATTAGATGCAAGCTCGGGATTTTGGCAGATTCCTTTGGATCGAGATAGTGCCAAATTAACTACATTTATAACTCCTATAGGACGGTTTTATTTTAATAGAATGCCTTTTGGAATAACAAGTGCTCCAGAACATTATCAACAACAATTAATGAGAATTTTGGAGGGATTCGAAGGATGTATTAATCAAATGGACGACATTCTTATTTTTGGTAAAAATCAAGAGGAACACGATAGAAGAGTTGAAAATGTGTTAAAGAAATTGGAATCTGAAGGTATTACATTAAACCCGGATAAGTGTCTATTCAATGCTAAAGAAGTAAAGTTTCTTGGTCATATAATTTCAAAAAATTCGATCAAGTCCGATCCGGAAAAAGTGAAAGTAATTCAAGAAATGGAAATTCCTAAAGATTTAAAAGGATTAAGAAGATTTTTTGGAATGGCAAATTACCTCCTGAAATTTATTCCTAATATGGCGGAAAAGTTGACTCCTCTAAGGGAACTATTGAAAAGTGAAAAACATTTTTTGTGGAGAGATGTTCACACAAAAACCTTTGAAGAAATTAAAAAGCTGATTTCTCAAGCTCCGGTCTTGTCTACATTTGATACAAATAAAGATACGAGGGTTTTGGCGGATGCTTCGTTTCACTCTTTAGGAGCTGTACTTGAGCAATTACAAGATGATGGAAGATGGTCGCCTATATATTATATTTCAAGATCAATGTCAACTACAGAAAAGAGATATGCTCAAATAGAGAAGGAGACTCTTGCAATCGTATGGGCCTGTGAAAGATTGAATCAATTTATAGAAGGTAAGCAATTTACCATATTGACCGATCACAAACCTCTCACTACCTTACTCAAATCAAAACCCTTGTCTGATCTTACTCCTAGAATTCAAAGAATGAGATTGAAATTAATGAAATATTCTTTTGATATTAAACATGTTCCAGGAAAAGAATTTTTTGTTCCAGATACTCTTTCACGGTTGAGTGAAGGTGTTCGACCGGGAGTAGATAGTAAAAAGACTCAAGATGTGAGTATAATTAATTATTTTAAAGAAGAAATACCTTGCTCTGCGGAAAAACTAACTTCAATAATAGAAGAACAAAAAAATGAAACTTTTTACAAAACTCTAAAAGAATGTATTCTTAATGGTTGGCCTGAACATATGAAGAAAAATCAAGCTGTGGCACCTTTTTATAAAGAGAGGGGAGATTTAGTTTTGTTGGATGATTTAATTATAAAAGGTAATCAAATTTATATTCCTAAAAAATGTCAAAAAGAAATGCTTGAAAGAATACATCAGGGTCATTTTGGAGTGGAAAAATGTTTATTGAGAGCTAAAACTGGAGTTTGGTGGCCAAATATGAAAAATCATATTGAAAATATTTGCAAGAATTGTCTTAATTGCATTGAATATAAAAAAAATAAATGTGAACCCTTAATTAAGACTGAATTGCCCAAAAGACCTTGGGAAAAAATTGGAATAGATCTTCTAGAATTTAAAAACATTAATTATTTGGTCATTTATGATTATTATTCCAGGTTTTTGATAGTTAAAAAATTAAAACAGACAATTTCTTCATATATTATTAAAAAGTTAAAATCCTTATTTTATTTATTTGGAATCCCTGACGAAATTCGATCAGATAATGGTCCGCAATTTATATCTAATGAATTTAAGGAGTTTGTTAAATATTTTAACACAAAACATTTAACAAGCAGTCCTAGATACCCAAGGAGCAACGGATTTGCTGAAACAGGGGTTCGTGTTGCTAAGAACATTTTAAGGAAAGGAACTTGTTTGGAACTCGGTTTACTAGTTTATAGGAGTACTCCATTGAAGTGTGGATTTAGTCCATCTGAATTATTTATGGGGAGGAAAATTCGCTCGACTCTTCCAATTTTGGAGAAAAATTTAATTCCTGAGTGGAATTTTATTAAGGATTTTAAAATTAAGGATAGTAATGATAGGATATATCAAAAGATATACCATGATAAAAGAAATAAATGCAAAGAGGCAAGAAATTTAGAAGAAAATGAATTAGTCTGGATAACAGATTTAAGAAAACATGGAAAAATAGTTAGGAAGCTAGAAAATCAACCACGTTCCTATCTGATAAATATAGGTGATAAAATAATTCAAAGAAACAGAGTCCATGTTATTCCTCATAATAGAATAGATGAAAAAATTACTGTGTTGGAAGAAGAGAGTGAGTCGGAAGGAATGAAAGAAGAAGATAAAATGATGAACAGGAATAAGAAGGAAGAAATGAAAGAAGTGGATGAAACACTGAATAGAAATAAGAAGGTCACAAAGAGTGGACGCGAAGTGGTCAAGCCTAAGAGATTCTCTGATTAAAAAAAAAAGTAAAAGAAGAGAAGATGTAAGCGGAGTTGTCATTATTGTTATACATTTATATGTTTTCGTTACCGTTGCTATTTTCTATATGTTATTATTATTATATATATATTTTGATATAAAAATATAAGACGTGTTTATTTGTCTCTGGATCTATTTTATTTCATTCTAATTTACTT
>JAKCPI010000261.1:0-21281 GCA_023213315.1 Euborellia annulipes
TTATCACTATTATCAGTAGATAAGTTGAATCTTACTATTCATGTAAATTGTTGTAATGTAATTTCCTGTATCAAATTTTTTTTACAACCGCACTTTGAAAATGTGTTTCATTAGTCTTCTTATACTACCTAATTATTGGAAGGAGGGGGGCAAATCCTGTCTTGAACCCCCCCATCAAAAATTTCTGTCTACTCTCCTCTTCTTAAGACTATCTATATTGGCATTTGTCAACATCTATAATCTTTCGGCAACGGGGTGGTTGGGGATATTGTTCTTTTGATTATAAACAACATTTAAAGTTTGTTTTTTATCACAATTCACAACCTTTCCACTATTTCTGCAGAAGATATTAATCTATTTTTTTTCTTTTTTGATTTCTAGTTTCGTTTAATAAAAACTCTTTGGAATTCAATCCAAGTTCGTCCAATCAGAACACTTCCCTCTCTGAACGATTATTTTGCCCCCATTGTAAGCATTCATGTTTTAATAAATACAACCTACAAAGACACATTCGTAACATGCACTTGACTCCGAAGGACGCCGTCAAAACTTTTCAGTGTTCACAGTGCGATCGAAAATACAAGCACAAAGATCATCTCGTTAGACATCTACGATACGAATGTGGAGTTGAGCCTAAATTCCAATGTCCAATTTGCCCGCATCGGTCAAGACAAAGATCAGATTTGAAAAATCATATATTGATAAAACATCCTCCTAGAAAAGTTGAAAGATAATTTGTATATACAGTATGTAATGAATGAGTGAAAAAAAAACTTTTATATTTTATTTCTAAGAATAAATTGATAACACAAACCCTATTCAGGGTTAATATAAACTAAATTTTTTGTATGTTTTCTTCTTGCTCGTTGTTCGCAAGTGATAACAATATCCGATTGATAACATTATCCATGATACCAATAATCCTGGTCACACATGTGATTACCCTCACATTCACACACCCATTCACACAGTCTTTTCGACAACTTAGTCCATTTAAGACTTTTAATGATACCCGTTATTTGTAAATATATCAATTGGGGGTCCATTCTTATTTAAATAATTTGGTATCCAAATGGCTTAAATAAAATCATTGGACTCCCTGGCATCCGAAGGGTCGCCTTGGTAGGCGCTCTACCAACTACGCCAAGTCCGGGGGCTACTCATAATTTAATTATGATATATATGAACATTTAGAGTTTGTTTTTATTACAATTCACAAACTTTCCACCAACTATTTCTGCAGAAGAAATTAATCTCTTTTTTTCTATTTTTGTTTCTAGTTTCGTTTAATGAGTTATATCTGGATCGGTCGACCAATCAGAACACTTCCCTCCTGGAACGATACTTTTGCCCCCATTGTAGTTATTCCAGTCTTAATAAAAACATCATACATAGACATATCAGTAGTATGCACATGGCTTCCAAAGACGCCATCTATAAGTGTTTGCAATGCGATCGGAGATACAAGAACAAAGGGCATCTGAATCGACATCTACAATACGAGTGTGGAGTTGAGCCTAAATTTCAATGTCCAATTTGCCCGTATCGGTCGAAACATAAGTCAACTTTGAAAACACATTTATTAGGAATACATCCTAATAGAAAGGTTAAAATATAATATCAATATATGTGGATAATATTGACTTGTGATATCTTTTAAAGTAATAAAAAGAATTTGGAGAGATCACTCCTAAATTGACTCAAAAATTATACAAGCTGTAATTTTTGTTTCGAAAGCAAATACCTTCTTTTCAGGCGTCTAAATATTGTATATACACATGTTGTTCACATATGGAGAGACAAAAAAAATTCTATATTTTGTTTTTTACAATTATATTTATTATGTTGTTTCAACAAATTGATTGTTCAATGTGAGAAAAAATTCAAATTTTCTTGATAAAAATTTGTTCATATTGGATTAAAAATTTTCATTTCTATAATTATGCAAAATTATTGTAAATATATCATAATAAAAGAAAAAGTAATTTAGGTTAAATAATTGTACTATTTTTTATATTGCAGATTCTATTGAGATAGATGACCTTGCCTCAAAACGCTCATTAATGAAAACAGAATTTAAATCCTGCCAATTGTCAAAATTATTTGAGAAGTTCGTCAACAGATGGAGGTGCTGAAAAACTAAACATTAAAAAAGAAATAAAATTCCCTGATTTCTAAACAATTATATATATACTAGCCGCGCCGCCCGCCTTCGGCGGGTTTCGCGTCTAGCCAGGGGGCTACGCCCCCTGGACCCCCTCCAGCTGGCTCGGGCCCGCCTGCGACGGATCCTCGCCTTTCTTAATGAGAAACTGCGTGGTGCCTAGACAGGGGGGCGTAGCCCCCCTGGACCCCCCCCTCCAGCTGGCTCGGGCCCGCCTGCGACGGACCCTCGCCTTTCTTAATGAGAAACTGCGTGGCGTCTAGACAGGGGGGCTACGCCCCCTGGACCCCCCTCCAGCTGGCTCGGGCCCGCCTGCGGCGGACCCTCGCCTTTCTTAATTATGAAAAGAAAATTATTATTACTACGTATTCCAATCCAGTGCCTGCTTGAGGATTTGTTTACATTCATGGAATACACAAATGGAAAGAATACAAAAATATTCCTCTGTACATTTCCTATGGGAGAAATCGTAACTTTAGGAATTAATAACTCGAAAAGTTATAGGAATTTTGGGACCCGAGTATTTTTCGGGGACTCTCTATAACGTCCTCTATAAGACTGCAAAATTTCGTTTCAAAATTCCAATGGGAAGTTGGTCAAACAGAGCGTGACAGACGGACAGACGGACAGACAGACAGACAGACGGACACTCCGTAATCATTATATATAGAATATATATATATATTTTTAAATCCTTTTGCAAATAAATTTTGTTAGTCCTTTTATGCTCAATTGCACCCCACGAGTTAAGCCAAATTTCGTTGTACCGCTTGCAAAGTCAAGCTTAAATGTCTAAATCGTAACTTAAATCTAAGCTCTTGATTTCGGGGGCTTAACGTATGCTTAACCTAAAAAACAATTTTCTGTTGAATAAATGACAGCTATTTCTGATTATATTAATAATATAATATTATCTAATAATAATACATTTTTTTATTCGATTTAGATTTTTTGTTTTTATAAAAAACATGAACAATATCAACTTTATTTTCGAAGATGATCTAAATATTATGGAAATAAATGATTTTGGAAATTTTTGGAAATAATTATATAAAATATGTATTATAAAAATATTTTGGATATTACCAGTATATACCCCTATATACCCCGTATATATAAGCTATATTTTTTTTATTTTTGGCCAAGATATGCAGTTGAACTTGCATGTCTCTCGCAAGAAGAATATAAAATAAAACTTGTTACTTCGTCATCTGTTGGCACACGTAGTGACTAATTTTGAAAACTGGTGGAATGAAATTCTTTTCAAGTAGAGTACATTTCTAACTTTTTTCCATTCCATGATTTATCTTTTATTATTATTATATTATTGTATTTATGGGAAAAAAATAATTATATTTATTATTATAGTCTATTACGGTACTGTCTAAGAGGCTAATTTTTTTAATAGTTGTCAAACTTTTAATTTCAGTTTTGTTTGGTGGGTAAAATAATTTTTTTTAGCACCTCTTTTTGAGAACCTCTGTTCAAAGACAAATGTTTTCAAATTATACATTGTAATAAATTTAAGAAAAAACAACAAAAATTTTTGTCTCATTTTCCCATTTATTTCTTTTTGAATGTACAAATCATGAGATAATATTAAAATAAAAATTCGAATCCGTGTTATTTTAAGCTGACAAAATGAGTCAGATAAATATTCTTCAATTTCTGCAGAAGAAATTAATCTTTTTTTTTCTTTTTTGATTTCCAGTTTCATTTAATCAGGTCTCTCTGGATTTTTCGACCCATCAAAACTCTTACCTTCCGGAACGATTTTTTTGCCCCCATTGCAATTATTCATGTGTTCATAAAAAGACCATACAAAGACACATCAATATGCACATGACTTCGAAGGGCGCCATCAACGCCTTTCAGTGTGACCAATGTGCTAGAAGATACAAGATCAAAGGGGATCTGGTTCGACATCTACGATACGAGTGTGGAGTTGTTCCTAAATTCCAATGTCCATTTTGCCCGTATCGGTCGAAACATAAGCAAACTTTGAAAACACATTTATTTGCAAAACATCCTAATAGAAAAGTTGAAATATAAATATAATATTTATGTATGTGATAATTGGCCGGTGATATCTTTTAAAGTAACAAAAAATCGAAAGCAAAACGCTTTTTTACCTCAGGGGTCTAAATATTGTATAGACACACGTTCACATATAGAAAAATAAAAAAATTCCTACAAGATTTTGCTTTCCTACAACAATTATACTTATTATATTGTTTCAACAAATTGATTGTTCAATGTGAGAAAAAAATTCAAGTTATCAAGATAATGATTTATTTATAGAAAAAAGCTGTTAAAAAAGTGTACTATTTTTATAGTGCATGCTAACAATTCTCAAAACGCTCATAAAGAAAAACAATATAAATCCTGCCAATTGTCAAAATTATTTGAGAAGTTCACCAAAAGATGGAGCTGCTGAAAAACTAAACGATATAAAAATGTATAAATAAAGAAATAGATTTTTTTATTTCCCACGCAAGAAAGTATATTTTTATATCCTTCCTTTTTTATTAATCATTTTGCAAATATATCAGTCATTATATGGAGACTGGTTATGTACAGTATCTTATATTATGCCAAGACATGTACAAAAAAACACATTTTACATAACGTTTAGTTTATTTAGCAGCACCATCTGTTGCAATACGTCGTAACTGATTTTGAAAATTGGTGAAATGAAATACTTTTTTTTTTTTTTTTTTTCAAGTTTTCTATCTCTTTAGTTTTTTTTTATTTATTTTGCAATAATATGTCAGTTATTTATTTAAAACATTGACCTATCATATAAGCGTGAACTGCGTCCACCTGAGAAGAATTGAATCTACTTTTCTTCCTTTGGATTAACGCACTTTGTCAAATAAACTCGATTCTTCTCAGGTGCTCTTATTTTATCATTCCATAAATTATTTATTATTAGGATATTATTGTATTTATGAGAATAAAAAAATTAATTATAATTATTATTAAGTCTACTACTATCTTATAATATAAGAGGTTAATTTAATATATAATCGTTATTATCAAACTCTGAATTTCAGTTTCTTTAAAAACCTCTGTTCAAAGAAAGACAAATGTTTTCAATAAATTTAAGAAAAAACATGAACAAAAATTTTTTTTCTAATTTTCCCATCTATTTCTATCGGAATAAATGAATCCTCAATTAATATAAAAATGAACATTCGAATCCGCGTTGTTTTAATCTACCCAAATGATTTAAATAAATATTCATCTGAAATCCTTGGCTTTAAGATTATCAATATTAGCATTTGTCAACATTAATCTCTTTTTTTTCAGTTTCATTTAATTAGGTCTCTCTAGATCCTTCAACCCATCAAAACTCTTACCTTCCGGAACGATTCTTTTGCCCCCATTGTAATTATTCATGTGTTTATAAAAAGACCATACAAAGACACATCAATAATATGCACTTGACTTCGAAGGGCGCCATCAACACCTTTCACTGTGTCCAATGTGATAGAAGATACAATATCAAAGGGGATCTGATTCGACATCTACGATAGGAGTGAGGAGTTGAGCCTCAATTCCAATGTCCATTTTGCCCGTATCGGTCGAAACAAAAGTCAAATTTGAAAATTCATGTAATGGCAAAACATCCTAATAGAAAAGTTGAAATACAATAGTCTATTTAGGCATGTGATAAATGATCGATGATATCTTTTAAAGTAACCAAAAAATCTGGCATGATTCTAAATTGATATAAAAATGATACAGTCAGGCTAGTTCCGGGTGGGGGACACGTGCACTTGCACGGGACTTTTCTTTATTTGAATTAACCTATATTGTTAAAGCAACAATGATTCTTCTCAGGTGGGCTTATTTTATCATTCCTTAAATTATATTTTATTAATATTTTTTTTATTATTGTATTTAAAAAATTTTACATATCGTTTAGTTTTTTTTAGCATCTGTTAGTGGATAAACAGGGGCTGGTCTTTTTTTCTATTTATCAATTTCAACAGCTGAACAACCGAAGATTAATAACTAATATTATACTACTATCTTATATTATAAGAGGCTAATTTTTTTATATAATAGATTTTGAGACAGATATTGTCGAACTTTAAATTTCGGTTTTGTTTAGAGGGTAAGTTTTTTGTTAGCACCTCTCTTTGAGAACCTTTGTTCAAAGAAAAATGTTTTCAGCTTAAACCTATTTAAGAAAATACAAGAAGAAAAATTGTCTCATTTATTTCTATTTGAATGAACTAATCATCAAATAATATAAAAATGAATATTCGAATCCGCGTTATTTTTAACTATTCAGGAGAGACTTCGGTGTCTATGAGTGTAAAAAGTAATTTAAATATTGTTCATTTTTTTTAACACAAAGGGAGCAGGAGCAGCCAAAAAATTAAAACCTCCTATTTTTGACGATTAACGAGACGTTTCGAGAAACTCTTTAATTGGCAAAAATTTAATTTTTTGGCTGCTCCGGCTCCCTTGTGTATAAATCAACATCACTTGGCTTTAAGATTATCCATATTGATATTTCTCAACATCTTTGATCTCTCGGCAACTGGGTGGTCGTGATATTGTTCATTTGATTATAAACAACATTAAGAGTTTATTTTTTATTACAATTCATAACTTTTCGACTAACTATTTCTGCCAGAAGAAATTAATCTCTTTTTTTTTTCTTTTTTGGTTTCTAGTTTCGTTTAAACAATTTTATCTGGATCGGCAGACCAATCAGAACATCTCCGACCCTGAACATTACTTTTGCCCGCATTGTAGTTTTTCGTGTCTTTATAAAAACAGCATGAAAAGACACATCCATAACGTGCACTTGACTCCGAAGAACGCCATCAACCCCTATCAGTGTAGGCAATGCAATCGAAGATACAAGAACAAATGCCATCTAATTGAACATTTACGAGACGAGTGTGGAGTTGAGCCTAAATACCAATGTCCATTTTGCCCGCATCGGACTAAAAAAAAGTCAAATTTGAAAACCCATTTATTGATAAAACATCCTACCTAATAGAAAAGTTAATAGTTATATAATATCTTTAGATGTGATAATTGTTCAGTGATATCTTTTAAATTTTAAAAGAGATTTTATTGAACAATTTGAATAATATAATATTATAGATTTTAAGACAGATGTTATCAAACTTTAATTTCATTTTTGTTTGGAGGGAATATGCACTTGCTTAGCAGGTTAACGAATATTGTCAAAACAACTCGACTCTTCTCAGAGGATCTTATTTTATAATTCCATGGTTAAACTTTTATTAATATTATATTATTGTATCTAAGAGAATAAAAATAATTATAATTATTATAGATAAATAGGAGAAAAGATCTGCCCCTGTTTATCCGCCATACACACGAATTATTTTCAAATAAAAAGTGTGTATTGCTAATAAACAGGGACGTCTTTTCTCCTATTTATCAATTTGGGGTCGTCCACATATTACGTAACACTTTTTTGACGATTTGACAGTTAATTTTAACTCTTTTTTTTAAATAAATTTTTCCTCGTTACTCATATAATCAGTCCATTTTTCCTTGTTGTGAAAATCATTCGAGCTTTTTTTTCCAAAAAATTTTATAAATTCAACTTTGAATTGTTATGTGACACTAAGAGAACCATTGGATCCCCCATGTCACAATTAGTAACGTTTTGGCCAGACCCCTCCCATAACTCGTTACGAAACATGTGAACGACCCCTTTCAACATTCTGCCCAAACAACGAAAAAATAATAATTATTATTATACTACTATCTTTCTTATATTATAAGAGGAAAATTTTTTTATATATTAGTAGATTTTGTGACATATTGTCAAACTTTGTGAATTTCAGTTTTGTTCTGTGAGTAAAAGAATTTTTTTTTTATTAGCACCTATCTTTCAGAACCTCTGTTTAAATAAAAATATTTTCAAATTATAAAGTGAAATAAATTTAAAAAAAAAAAGAAATTTGTTTCCATTTCTTTTTGAATCTATGTATGAGATAATATTAAAATAAATATTCGAATCAGCATTGTTTTAATCTATCTAAATGATTTAAATAATTATTTTTCGGGATGCCTGGGATCCGAACACGCGCCCCTTGACTTTGAGATTATCAATTTTAACATTCCAACTCCTCCAAAGTTTCGGACACGCGGGCGGGGGATTTTGTTCATTTATTTAATTAATTATAAACAATATTTAGAGTTTTTTTTTGTTTTTAGTGGAATTCACAACCTTTCGACTAACTATTTTTGCAGAAGAAATTAATATATTTGTTTTTTTTTTATTTCTAGTTTCGTTTAATCAGTTCTCTCTGGATTGTTCTCCCAATCAGAACACTTCCCTCGCGGAACGATTCTTTTGCCCGCATTGTAGTTTTTCATGTGCTTATAAACATAGCATGCCAAGACACATCAGTAATATGCACTTGACTCCGAAAGACGCAATCAACATCTCTCAGTGTGCGCAATGCGATCGAAAATACAAGTACAAAGATGATTCGTTTCGACATCTACGATACGAATGTGGAGTTGAGCCTAAATTCCAATGTCCAATTTGCCCGTATCGATCGAAACGAAAATCACATTTGAAATCACATTTATTGAAACAACATCCTAATAGAAGTGTTGAATTTAATAATAATATCTTTATATATATGTGATCAAAATTATTTGAGAAAATCACAAAAAGAAAAAAGTTAAACGATATAAAGCTCTATACATATGGACTTGTATTTAAAACACCTATCAGAATTAAGCACCTGTTTATTACTAAAAAGAATTTAAAAAAATTATAACTATTGTAGGGAATTGTAAAATAAAATGCGAAAAATATATTTACAATTCTAAATGTTGGTTTATTAATAAATGTAAAATAAAGTTTATTTACATATAAAAATTAATAAAATAAAAAAAAGGTCTATTTACACTGATGAATAATTAATTCAAATTAGAAGTTTATAAAAAGTTAATAAAACGGCACAGTAACTATATTTACATAAAAGAAGCGGCACTATAATTGTACTTGCGTGGGAATAATGAGATTGCGAGAGAAAACGCGACGCGCACTTAACTGATGGCGGTGTCTTCTTCGGCAATTTCCCTGGATAGTGGCGGACCCTCTGTCCCTCTGGGCTTGTAGTCGTCTTTGAATAATGGAGAACCGTCTGTTCGCCGATTATTCCGTCGTAATGTGGAATCAGCCTGATTCCACCGTCGTCGTCTTCAGATACAGGGGTACTCGTCTAGTGACCTCTGTCGTCGACTTGTGAATGCATGGACACATGGACACCCGTCTGGCGATCGTTGTGGTTTGCACTGACGTCCGAATCAGGTTGGGGCCCTTTTAAAGAGACCTAACTGGCATGTCCGCTCTTTGATGCTCTCAGAGGGGCTCCGCCCCTCTCCGTCTCCGCTTTGAACCGAGGCTATAAAAGGTCGACGGCTCGGAGTCTCTCCCTCTTTTGCCATATGTCGTCGTTGGAGCAACATCTCCTGGAGCGCCCTAGCGGCGTTCCGTGTCAGGTTCGTGCCGTCGCCCTCTCTCATTGTCTCATTTATTCCCTTTGACCCAAATGGCCAATTTAGGATTATTAGCAAAAGGTGATAGTTACAATTAATTATTAGCAAAAGCAATATTTTTAAACAGTCCTTATCAGGGCTAAATTATTTATAAAAGAAGCTGTACAACCAATAGTCCTTTTCAGGGCTAATATTCTTATTAACAAAGTAATGTATGTACATAATTAAAACAAAGGTCCTTTTAAGGATCAACTCAGAAAAAATATTGGTCATTTTTCCTTCCTACAACTCGGCCATCCTGAAGTGTGGACGCCCCGGCCACCGGGTGTACTCCGGGTTGCCGATCCTGTAAGGCGCACGTCATCCTTCATCCGCCTTGTTTTGCGATGAATGGGACGCTCCCATGGGTTCCAGTCGCTACTCTGTTGTTTCCCTCCATCGGTCCTCCTTCGACTCATGGATGGTCGCCTTCCTGTGGACCTCCCGTCTCTGGGTCCACTCGCGGGCTCGAAGAGGTTGTATGCCTACCTGAAACAGAGATCCCACTGGCCCCGCCTTTCCGTCGTCGTCGAGGTTTTGTGTGGAGCCTTTGGATGTCTTGCATTTCGAGTTCGAATTGACGTCTCTTCTTTTTTTCTCCCTGTCACGGATCTTCTTTCTTTTAAATCAGTTTAATTTAGAACTTCAGATTTGTCACTTGGTTTTCGTCTTTCTAAATGCTTCGATCTTTTTTCTTTTCATACTTCATCTTCTTCTCTCTTTCCTTCTTCAATTTCATTATCTAAATTTTTCACTGATCTTAATTAATTTACAATTTAAAATTCTTTCTTCTTTTTCCTTAACTTTGATTTTCTTTTCTTCTAAATTTCCTTCTTTCTTCAATTCTTTGTCTTCCTTTGTTTCGTCTTTATTTTCAACGTCATTAAATTCTTTTGTTTCATCTTCGTCTTCTCTATAATTAATCCTCAATTTATTTTCGTCGTGCGTCGTACTCTTCGTTTCTCGTCGTTGGCGTCGCCAAATGAGCTGAGCAAAAGCTCCAGCCTCGTCCTTCATCATTGACGTGGTTGTGCATATTGCCTAACGAGCTAGGCGAAAGCAATACGTCCTTTTCATCGTCATCATCGTTCATGTTGCCTATCGAGCTAGGCAAAAGCTTTGCATCTACTTCGTCGTCGATTTCGTCGTTCGGGTTACCGAATGAACGTCGTTCGTCTTCTTCATCGGCGTCATCGTCGTCCTCGTCGTCGTCGTCTTTCAGACTGCCGATTGAGCTGGGCAGCAGCTCTATGTCTTGTTCATTTTCGTCGTCGTCGTTTGCATTGCCATCTGCAGGGGATAAAGGAATGTCTTCTACATACTTGATTTCATCGGCCCGTCGTCGCTCGTCGATCATCCTGGCGTCGTCGTCGTCGTCGTTGTTAACCACTGGAGTCGATTCATCGCTGGTACCGAGTTCAAGGTTGAGAGAAAGCACCACCTCGGGTCCGCCGTCTGCGTGGGATGAGACGTCTTCTGCATCCTCGCTTTTCTCTTCCTTGTCGTCTTCGTTTTCCTCGTACCAGTCCTGAATGCCACGCACACAGCACAGGTGCTCCAGCAGTTCCTCGGCAGGGTCCACGCCGTCTTGTGGAGGGAAGCCCAACACCAGCATGATGTCGAGTACGTCGTCTGTCGAGAACGTCCTGATAAAATCTAATTTCTCATAGAAATTCTTTTGATCCGTACAGCATGTCATATTCTTCAAATCTTCTGACACGGCATCGGCTGTATTTATTCGGCTGGTCTTCATAGAGTAGATAATAAAATTTCTTTATAGTCGAAAAATCTGCCCTTTCAATTCGTTTTACGACTTGCGGAATATCTCCAAGCTTCATTAGCCTTCTTTTAAATTTTTTCTTAATCGTCATAGTTTATTTTAAATAAATTTTAAAGTCACCGAAACAAAACACTTTCACTTTAAGTTTCTTCTATTGTCCGCACATACAAACGCACTGCACTTTTGTTTAAAAAGAAACCCTTGTCCCTTGCGGTCAATTGCCCTTATAAAGTTTACAGCTTAAGAACACTTTTGTTCGACCCTGGTCACTTGCCTCAAATTAAAATTTTTAAAAGTTCGTTGTCCTTAAAATACACCGGCACACAAATAACACTTTGTTCAAAGTTTAAAAAAAAATTTATTTCGGCTCTAAAAATTTGTAGGGGCGAACTATCGTCTTTCACGGCTAGCGTTTTTAACTTTAAAATAATTCAATTCCCGGTCGATAATTTCGATTTTAAATTCATATCCCGGCCGAGCCCCCAAATTTTGTAGGGAATTGTAAAATAAAATGCGAAAAATATATTTACAATTCTAAATGTTGGTTTATTAATAAATGTAAAATAAAGTTTATTTACATATAAAAATTAATAAAATAAAAAAAAGGTCTATTTACACTGATGAATAATTAATTCAAATTAGAAGTTTATAAAAAGTTAATAAAACGGCACAGTAACTATATTTACATAAAAGAAGCGGCACTATAATTGTACTTGCGTGGGAATAATGAGATTGCGAGAGAAAACGCGACGCGCACTTAACTGATGGCGGTGTCTTCTCCGGCAATTTCCCTGGATAGTGGCGGACCCTCTGTCCCTCTGGGCTTGTAGTCGTCTTTGAATAATGGAGAACCGTCTGTTCGCCGATTATTCCGTCGTAATGTGGAATCAGCCTGATTCCACCGTCGTCGTCTTCAGATACAGGGGTACTCGTCTAGTGACCTCTGTCGTCGACTTGTGAATGCATGGACACATGGACACCCGTCTGGCGATCGTTGTGGTTTGCACTGACGTCCGAATCAGGTTGGGGCCCTTTTAAAGAGACCTAACTGGCATGTCCGCTCTTTGATGCTCTCAGAGGGGCTCCGCCCCTCTCCGTCTCCGCTTTGAACCGAGGCTATAAAAGGTCGACGGCTCGGAGTCTCTCCCTCTTTTGCCATATGTCGTCGTTGGAGCAACATCTCCTGGAGCGCCCTAGCGGCGTTCCGTGTCAGGTTCGTGCCGTCGCCCTCTCTCATTGTCTCATTTATTCCCTTTGACCCAAATGGCCAATTTAATTATTAGCAAAAGGTGATAGTTACAATTAATTATTAGCAAAAGCAATATTTTTAAACAGTCCTTATCAGGGCTAAATTATTTATAAAAGTAGCTGTACAACCAATAGTCCTTTTCAGGGCTAATATTCTTATTAACAAAGTAAGTGTATGTACATAATTAAAACAAAGGTCCTTTTAAGGATCAACTCAGAAAAAATATTGGTCATTTTTCCTTCCTACACTATTATTATATTTATTTTTTTCAGGATAATTATTTATATGAATAATATGAAATTTTGAGAGAAATCTTCTCAAACTTTTAAATTTCATTTTTTTTTTTTTTTTTTCTAGGGCAGAAAAGTTTTTTTTGTTAACACATTTTAAATTTAAGAAAAAAACAACAAAAAATAATTTTTATTCCCATTTATTTCTTTTTGAATGTATGTATGAGATAAAATTAAAATAAATATTTAAATATTTATTCGTTTTTAACTATTCAGAAGAGACTTCGGTTTCTATGAGTTTAAAAAGTAATTTAAATATTGTTCATTTTTCTTTGTCTTCGACCATGTAGACTTTAACGATACTCATTATTTAAACACCATATATATGTGAGACCATTTGGTATCCAAAAGATTTAAATTTATATTTATCATGGGGCTTGCTGGTGTAGTGGGCTAGGGTGTCAGTTTCTACAAAGAAGATCCCTGTTCAAACCCTGGGCATAAGGGATTTTTCATTAAATAAAAATATTCATTTAATGAAAACAAATCCTCAGGCAGGCACTGGATTGGAATTTGATCTCTCCACAATAGCCCCCAGGCAACTCTACGAGGAGAGGGAGTTGCTGTGATATCCCGTCCTGTGGAAGGGACGTAAAAAAGGTTCCCTCTCAGTGATGCATTCTTCGAAAGGAGTAGGCTACACGCCGGTGCTGAGGGAGTCCCTCCTCAACTAGGACATCCTCCATAGCATAGAAGAGGTTGGATAAAAAGGAGCCGGGTAGAAACCAGAAATAAGGATTAGTTCACTAGCTAGAGACGAACGAAGGAGGAGAAGTTAGAGATAGGAAATGATGTAACTTCACGGGGTGCCGGTAGATGGCTACGGCCAGAAACCGGTTGGGTTTGAGGTGTGTGTCTTCGTGCACGGAAGCCCCTCATACTCTAGGATAGTTATCTCAAGTTTTGGACCTCGAGGACCCTGTACCAGGTAACTTCAGAGGGTAGGGGGGTAAATACCTCAAAAGCTTTGACCTTTTTTCATCTTTTTGTTTTGTATATCACTTAAACTAAGCATATTAGCAGTGCACTATGCAAAGCTCTATTAAATTTGCTAAAATTTAGTTGATAAAAAAAATTTATAGACCCATATTGAATTTAAATCTTTATAGTATAACAAAAAAAATCTGGTGTGACTGGCGCACAGCACACAACTTTCTCTTACCTTCGGTAATCGAAAGTTGTGCACTGTGCTTGTCACACCAGATTTTTTGTGTCGACATGTATTTAGTTCCCGGCAGTAGGGAATATTTGAATTCAGATGTAAAATTTATAAGTATGGGAAAATATTTATATTTTGTTACCATGGCAACCATTTCTCCTATCTTTCCTATGAAGCACAAGAGTAAAGTGTGCTTCAAACAATTTTGTGGGCAAAACGAGAATATACATTTGAAAGAGCATCTAAAAAATAATTGATTTTTGAATTTTAATCAAAATCGTTAGAGCGAATTTTGAGAAAATCGAAAAAAACTGAAAAAGTACATCAGTAAAGTACTAGTACTCTTTGGCCGATTTTGATTAAAAGCTTATTTTTCCGGTCCCGGGGGTGTTTAACTTAAATATAAAATTTCAGCCTCATAGCTCAATTCCTTCATGCTTAAAATTTGACACACACCCACCCACCCACCCACCCACACACAGACAGACCATGTCGCGAAAACCACTTTTTTGGATTCAGGGGACCTCAAAACGTGAAGATCCATCAAAATCTCGACATCGAATTTTTGACATGAATCCAATACTTTCTCTCTATATATATATTACATATATACATAGGTAAGAGAAAGTAATATAATAGTTAGAACATGAATTATAAAAAGAGTTGTTACTTAGGTACATTCAAAAGGTATATTCTAAACTATAAATGAGAGACGTTACTTCTACACATCCTAATGGTATATTATAGAGTGTAAATGGGACACATCCTAATGGTATATTGTCTCTTGCTTGCTCTCTGGGGTTTATATAGTCCCTTTTGCCGTCTTGCGGCGACGATTTTGAGTGGACTTTGTACATTATGAATCTTCTTCCCATCAGAAAATATTTCTGATGATTTTGCAATTATTATATTAATTTTTCATATAATCTAGGATGGGTTTCGAATTTCAGTCTTCTAGGCATCCGGTTGTGATACATGACACCAGACACCTGGGCTTGTTAAATGTAAGAAGAATTTATTTATTAAATTCCTGTCTAGAAATGCCACGTGTCCGTCTGGGCAAAGTCTAGTTTTTAATTGCGTAAAATATAATGAATTATTTTGCAGTAAACAAATCTATTAATTCATAGTTTCTTTAATTACTTGAAAAAGGACTCTTCTTTATATAAGAAGGTAGATAGATTATGATTCATACTTGTCATTTCGAGAGAGAAAGCAAGTCAATGACTAATGTAATTAGATATTTATATAAATTATTTCTCAGATGATATTATTATTATTATCATTGTTTATTAAATTAAAATTTTTGTGTGTGGGTGAGGATCCATAACAGTTTTTTATTACAATTCTAAGCCTCAACTATTTCTGTAAGAGAAATTAATCTCTTTTTTCTCTTTTTTGTTTCTAGTTTCATTTAATCAGGTCTCTCTGCATCCTTCGACCCATCAAAACTCTTACATTCCGGAAGGATTATTTTGCCCCCATTGTAATTATACATGTGCTTATAAACAAAACTTACGAAGGCACATCCATAACTTACACTTGACTCCGAAAGACGCCATCAAAACCTTTCAGTGTACGAAATGCAATCGAAGATATAAGAACAAAGATCCATTGATTCGACATCTAAGATACGAGTGTGGAGTTGAGCCTAAATTCCAATGTCCAATTTGCCCGTATCGTTCGAAACATAATGCACATTTGAAAACACATTTATTGAAACTACATCCTAATAGTAGTTTTGAAATATAATATCTATGTTATATTGATGATATCTTTTAAAGTAATCAAAAAACTGAAGGGTTCATTATTTTTTCCATTAAGTTTTGTTTTCTCCATTGTTCATAATTGATTAAAAATTTTATTTCCTATGCAAAATTATTGTAAATATGTAATAATACAAAAAATAAATTAAAATAAAAAAGTAATAATTGTACTTTTGTATTGCAGATTATATCAATACAGTTGAGTATATTGTACACTACAAAAACGCTCAAAATGAAATTTCAATATCATAAATTTATTTAAAATTTAAAATAAAACATAAATTCTGTAAAATTGTCAAAATTATTAGGGATGTTCACCAAAAGAAAAAAGCTGAACAATATAAAAATGTTAATAGAAATAAAATTATCTGAATTTCCAAATCAAATTCAGTATATTTTTATATCCTTCCATGTAATGCTCTTTCAGTTTTTTTTTTTTATTCATTTTACAGTAATCTGTCAGGCCTTTAAGTATTGTAGTTGTATTTATTTAAAAAAACTCTATAATTTAAGATTTAAGCACTTCCATCTGTTTATTATTATAAGATTAAAAAAAAATAATAGAAGAGGGAGCGGGCAGCCAGGAAGTAAAACTCTCTGAAATGAAACTCAAGAGTAGTGTAGACAGTTTCGGCTATAATTAAATATCGCCATCCTCAGTCCATTTTCGAGAGTATTCATTCAAATATCAATGCATTGAGCCGAATGTAGAGTGCCCACAAATTGACAACTCTACATTTGGCTCAATGCATTGACATTTGAGTACATACTCTCGAAAATGAACTGAGGATGGCGATATTTAATTATAGCCGAAACTATCTCCACTACTCTTGAGTTTCATTTCATATAGGCTTACTTCTTGGCTGCCCGCTCCCTCTCTATTGTTGAAATACAACAATAACTTCACAAATTGCTATTGAATAATAAAATAATTATAATTATTATTATACAGTAGTAATATTTTATTAGGCTAATTATTTATATAATATTAAATTTAAATTTCAGTTTTGTTTTGAGGGCAGAATTTCTTTTTTTTTTTTTTTGTTAGCACCTCTCTTTGAGAACCTCTGTCAAAAACAAATGTTTTCAACTTATTCATTTTAACAAAAGTAAGATAGAGTTTGTTTGTTAGTACAATTCACAACCTTTCGACTACTCTTTCTGCAGAAGAAATTAATCTTTTCTTTTTTTTTTTTTTTTTTTTTTTTTTTTTTTTTTTTTAGTTTCATTTAATCAATTCTATCTGGATCGGTCGACCAATCAGAACACTTCCCTCCAGGAACGATTTTTTTGCCACTATTGTAGTTATTCATGTGATTATAAAAGCAGCATCAATAGACACATCCAAAACTTGCACTTGACTCCGAAAGACGCCATCAAAACCTTTCAGTGTACGAAATGCAATCGAAGATATAAGAACAAAGATCCATTGATTCGACATCTAAGATACGAGTGTGGAGTTGAGCCTAAATTCCAATGTCCAATTTGCCCGTATCGTTCGAAACATAATGCACATTTGAAAACACATTTATTGAAACTACATCCTAATAGTAGTTTTGAAATATAATATCTATGTTATATTGATGATATCTTTTAAAGTAATCAAAAAACTGAAGGGTTCATTATTTTTTCCATTAAGTTTTGTTTTCTCCATTGTTCATAATTGATTAAAAATTTTATTTCCTATGCAAAATTATTGTAAATATGTAATAATAAAAAAAATAAATTAAAATAAAAAAGTAATAATTGTACTTTTGTATTGCAGATTATATCAATACAGTTGAGTACATTGTACAGTACAAAAACGCTCAAAATGAAATTTTAATATCATAAATTTATTTAAAATTTAAAATAAAATATAAATTCTGTAAAATTGTCAAAATTATTAGGGATGTTCACCAAAAAGAAAAAAAGCTGAACAATATAAAAATGTTAATAGAAATAAAATTATCTGAATTTCCAAGTCAAATTCAGTATATTTTTATATCCTTCCATGTAATCCTCTTTCAGTTTTTTTTTATTCATTTTACAGTAATTTGTCAGGCCTTTAAGTATTTTAGTTGTATTTATTTAAAAACTCTATAATTTAAGATTTAAGCACTTCCATCTGTTTATTATTATAAGATTAAAAAAAAATAATAGAAGAGGGAGCGGGCAGCCAGGAAGTAAGACTCTCTGAAATGAAACTCAAGAGTAGTGTAGACAGTTTCGGCTATAATTAAATATCGCCATCCTCAGTCCGTTTTCGAGAGTATTCACCAAATGTCAATGCATTGAGCCAAATGTAGAGTGCCCACAAATTGACAACTCTACATTTGGCTCAATGCATTGACATTTGAGTACATACTCTCGAAAATGGACTGAGGATGGCGATATTTAATTATAGCCGAAACTATCTCCACTACTCTTGAGTTTCATTTCATATAGGCTTACTTCTTGGCTGCCCGCTCCCTCTTCTCTATTGTTGAAATACAACAATAACTTCACAAATTGCTATTGAATAATAAAATAATTATAATTATTATTATAGTAATATTTTATATGGCTAATTATTTATATAATATTAAATTTAAATTTCAGTTTTGTTTTGAGGGGCAGATTTTTTTTTTTTTTTTTGTTAGCACCTCTCTTTAAAAACCTCTGTCAAAGACAAATAAATGTTTTCAACTTATTATTTAACAAATGTAAGATAGAGTTTGTTTGTTAGTACAATTCACAACCTTTCGACTACTCTTTCTGCAGAAGAAATTAATCTTTTCTTTTTTTTTTTTTTTTTTTTTTTTTTTTTTTTTTTTTTTAGTTTCATTTAATCAATTCTATCTGGATCGGTCGACCAATCAGAACACTTCCCTCAAGAACGATTCTTTTGCCCGCATTGTAGTTTTTCATGTGTTTATAAAAAGAGCATAGAAAGACACATCCAAATCTTGCACTTGACTCCGAAGAACGCCAACAAACCCTATCAGTGTTGGCAATGTAATCGGAGATACCAACACAAAAGGCATCTGGATCGACATCTAAAATATGAGTGTGGAGTTGAGCGTAAATTCCAATGTCCAATATGCCCGTATCGGTCGAAACATAATGCAGATTTGAAAAAACATTTATTGTCACAACATCCTAATAGAAAAGTTGAAATATAAGATCTATGTTCTATTGATATCTTTTAAAGTAATCAAAAAAATTTTGAGAGATCACCCTTCGATTCTAAATTGACACAAAAGATTCAATTGAAAAAAAAAAAAAAAAAAATAGGGTAATATAAAATCTTATCTTATTTTAAATAATATTCATTTTCGTTTCGAAGAGAAAAAACACTTTTCCCTCAGGAGTCTAAATATTGCATATACATAGGTTCACACATTGGGAAGTTAATATAATTCCTTCATTCTTACAACAATTATACTTATTATGTTTTGAATATTTTAACAAATTTATTGATCAACGAGTGAGAAAAAATATAACTTCTCAAGATAATTATTTCTATTATTGACCAGTCTTATTTTTGTTACTATCAATAATAAACTAACTCTACAGTTTTCATAAAAATAAGTAAATAAATTAGTTTACATGCCACATATGATACACATTCCTTATATTCGCCAATCCGATTATAGGATTTTTTATTTTTTCCATTAGGTTTTGTTTTCCATTGTTTATAATTAAAAAATTTGTTTTTATACCAATGCAAAATTATTGTAAATATGTAATAATAAAAAGAAATTGAAATAAAAAAGTAATAATTGTACTATTTTTATAATGCCGATTATAATAAGATAGCTGAGTCCATTACATTGACTCAAAACGCTCATAAAGAAATTTCAATATCATAAATGTATTTAAAGATTTAAAATAAAATATAAATCATGTAAATTATCAAAATTATTTGGGAATTTATTAAAGCCAAGGGCGGATCCAGAGGTGTTTCTCGGGGGGGGGGGGAGGCAGGCTGGTGTGACTGATCGCACAGCACACAATTTTTTCTTAATTTCCGGTAGTTTGAAGGCGCATTCTGTACTTTTTTGCCAGAATATAAATACAAATCATTTTTAAGTATTAATTTTTAAAATTTTAGATTCAAAATACATTTTTTTTTTTTAAATCTCGGGGGGGGGATAATTACCCCTTTTACCCCCTCTTCTATCCGCCCTTGATTAAAGCTTTTGTGGTTTGAATTATTATTATTAATCGTAGGAGAATTTTATACTACGTTTCGACGGCTTACTCTGCAGCCATTTTCAAGTATTGTGCACTTGCTCCGACTCTGGTTTACGGTTAGAATTTTTGCTGGATTGTATGCATATAGAAAGAACCGGAGAATAAATAGTGGACGCCTCTCACATAAATTTAATTAGTAAATATTTCGACCGGCATCACGCTTGGTCATAATCAGTACAAAAAAAAATGATTTTTTGGTGGGCCCCCGTGTCAATCAATATGTTAAAAAAATATTTTCTTAGAAATTCAGAGAAGCGGGAGACTGATGCCAGCACGAGCGGACGTTTTTTTTTTTTTTTTTTTTTTTTTTTTTTTTTTTTTTTTTTTTTTTTTTTTTTATAAATAATTATTATTAAAAACATATAACCAAGTATTTATTAATTTAAATAAGCGAAAAATGTAGCCGGGGACCTGGCTCCTCTAAGAGTTTAAAATTAATTTAAATATTCATTTTTTGGTAATAAACTAATTTCGACATTTAAACACCCTTAGCCTTTCGGCCACAGGGATGAGGGGGGGGGCGAGAAGAGATATTGTTCATTTAATTATAAACGATATTTAGAGTTGGTCTTTTATTACAATTCACAACCTTTCCACTAATTATTCTTGCAGAAGAAATTAATCTAATTTGTTTTTTTTTTTTTGTTTCTAGTTTCGTTTAATCAATTCTATCTGGATCTGCCGACCAATCAGAACACTTCCCTCCGGGAACGATTCTTTTGCCACCATTGTAGTTATTCATGTGTTAATAAAAGCAGCATCAGTAAACACATCAGGAATATTCACATGACTTCGAAGAACGCCAACAAACGCTTTGAGTGTCCTACAATGCGATCGAAGATACAAAAACAAAAAGCATCTGAATCGACATCTAAGATACGAATGTCTAGTTGGGCCTAAATTCCATTGTCCATTTTGCCCATATCGGGCGAAACTAAAAGAAACTTTGAAAAAACATTTGTTGGGACAACATCGTAATATATACAAAAATTGAAATATGGTATCTATATATGGGCGTTTCTCTATTAATTGAAAAATCGCAGGCCCAGGCAAATTTTATATAATCCATCTTATTATTATTATTCAATAAAAAGTATT
>JAKCPI010000262.1:0-11086 GCA_023213315.1 Euborellia annulipes
GTTGGAACCTAGGCAACCAACAACAATATATGTTTTTGTTTACTGTGTATAAGAATTTTTTATGTTTACTCTTGTAAATTTTGTTTCATAAAATAAACCTAATTTGTTCTTGAACTCGAGTGAATTATTATAGTGAATAATTAATATAGCTAACAGGTTATGGGCCCAGAAACGATGGCAGAAGAACGAATTGCTTTTACAAAATTGAACGGGGAAAATTATGAAATATGGAAATTTAAAATGGAGATGTACCTGGCAGACAAAGAATTATGGCAAGCCGTAGAAGGTACAAGACCATTGGAAATAGGAAAAGTACAAGCAAATTGGGATAAAATGGATCGTTCTGCAAGGGCCAAAATAGTATTATGTGTTGAAGATTCTCAACTGATATATATTAAGCATGAAAAGACAGCAAAAGGTATGTGGGAAGCTCTCAGTAAAGTATATGAAAGGAAACATTTGAATACGCAATTATTTTTACAAAGAAAATTATACACGATAAAATATAATGAATCAATGAGCATGCAAGAATACATAAATAAAATATTAGAAGTCTCAGATCAATTAAGAGGTATAGGAAAAGAGATCCCTCATGATGATATTGGAGCCTTATTGTTGTGTGGCTTACCAGAAAGCTATGACTCACTAATTACGAGTTTAGAAGGAAGACCCCAGAAGGAATTAACACTTGAATATATAAAAGAAAAATTAATAACCACATACGAAAGAAGAAAAGAAACAGAAACTGTAAAAGAAAATGAATCAGTTTTGAAGACATCAAGATTTCAAGATAAGAAACAGTGGAATAATAATAAAACATATGAAAATAAAGAAAAGAGAACATGTTATTTCTGTGGAAAGGGGGGGACATATAAAACAGCATTGCTATCTTTGGAAAGCGAAAAATAAAGTAATGAATGAAAAAGTAAAGAAAACGTTTGAAGAAAAAGAAAAGAAAGAAAACGTTGAAGAAACAACAGGTGATGTATATCAATGTTTTAAAATTTCAGGACAAAATACATCTCAAGAGTGGTACATAGATTCCGGAGCAACTACAAATATGACGAATGATAAAACATTTTTTGAAGGTGAATTAAGAGAAAAAGAAGGAAAAGTAAAAGTTGCAAATGGACAATTTCTAGAAATAAAAGGTATTGGTGACGGAATCATTAAATTTCATAAGAAGAATGATCAAGTAAGTAATATTAAACTTCATAACGTTATTTATGTACCTGATTTGGATAGTAATCTTTTATCTGTAAAGAAATTAGATGAAAATGGATTCCATGTTATATTTGGAGATGGAAAATGCATAATAAAGAAAGAAAACAAAGTAATTGCAGAAGGATATTTAGAAAAGGATCTGTATAAAATGCCAAATATTGAAAAAGCAAATAAAATAAGGGAAAATGAAAAGATGCATGAAAATTGTATTCACGACTGGCACCGAAAGTTTGGTCACCGAGATCCTCGAGCAATAATGAAATTATATAATGAAGGTTTAGCTGAAAATTTTAAGTTAAAAGATTGTAAAGTAAAAATGAAGTGTATATGTTGTATAAAAGAAAAAATAACAGAAAAACCATATCCTAAAGTAAGTGAACATAGAGCTTTAAAAGTTGGAGAAATATTTCATGCTGACTTGTGTGGACCTATGAGGAATACAACTCCAACAGGAAAAAGGTATATTTTAACTATAATTGATGATAAAACAAGATTTCTTACAGTATATTTACTAGGACATAAAAATGAAGCCTCTGAGAAAATTCAAGAATATTTTAATTATGTTACGACGAAATTTGAAAGAACTCCGAAGGTATTAAGAACTGATAGAGGAGGAGAATTTTTAAATAAGGATTTAAAGGAATATTTATTACAACGAGGTATACAACATCAATTGACAGTGGCATACTCACCACAACAGAACGGAGTAGCAGAAAGAAGAAATCGTTATCTAATTGAAATGGCAAAATGTATGCTTGAAGATAGTAAATTAAATAAAATTTATTGGGGTGCAGCAGTGATGACTGCAGCATATTTACAAAATTTGTTACCCACCAAAGCTTGTGAGAAAACACCATTTGAAATGTGGAATGGTTATAAGCCCTCAATTAATCATTTATTAATATTTGGGAATAAAGTAATTTATTATATTCCAGAAGGCCTAAGAACTAAACTGGAAGACAGAGGGAAATTAGGAATTTTTATAGGATATGCAAAAGATTCAAAAGGATATTTAATCTATGATGAAAGATTAAAGAAAGTTATAATTTCAAGAACAGTGAAAACTATTGAACAAAAAGAAAATGATATTTTAGAAGAAATAAAAATGAAAAATAAAGATGAAAATTGTGAACTTGAATGTGAAGAGAAGTTAGAAAATAATGAAAAAGAGGATATTGAAGATAAAGAAATTGAAATACAAGAATCAGAAAATTTAAGAAGTTCACAGAGAATAAATAAAGGAAAACCGCCTGAGAGATATATCGAGGCTTACAAAGCAAAATTAACTGAATTGATAGAACCATTGTCATGGGAAGAATTAGAAGAATTACCGGAAGAAGAGCAGAAAAAGTGGAAGAAAGCAGCAGATGAAGAAATGCAAGCAATGAAAGATAAAAATGTTTGGGAAATTACTGATTTACCTAAAGGAAAGCAAGCCATAGACACAAAATGGATATTTAAAATAAAACAAGATGAAACTGGAAAAATAACGAGGTATAAAGCAAGACTCGTAGCAAGAGGTTTTACTCAGAAACCAGGAGAAGATTTTAAAGAAACATTTGCTCCTGTGGCAAACAATGCAACATTCAGATTATTACTAAGTGTAGCAGCATCTAAGAAGATGAAAATAAAGCATTTGGACGTGAAGACGGCATTTTTAAATGGAGAACTAAAAGAAGAACTGTATGTCAAACAACCAAGAGGATATGAAATTAAAGGAAAAGAAGATAAAGTATATAAATTGAAAAAGGGATTATATGGTTTAAGACAGGCAGCGAAAACCTGGAATGAGAAGATAAATGAAGTATTAACAAGAAATGAATATACTAGAAGCAAAGTAGATCCATGTCTTTATATTAAGAAAGAAAAGGAAGGATGGACTTATATTTTATTATATGTTGATGATATTTTAGTATGTACATGCGATGATGAAGATGAAGAAAGATTAATGAGAATATTTAAAGAAAATTTTGAAATTACAGACTTAGGACAAGTAACATATTATTTAGGAGTGCTAATTGAAAGAAATGAAGATGGATCATTTTTAATTAGTCAAACTAAGAAAATAAAGCAATTAATTGAGAATTTTGGATTAACAGAAGCTAAAGAAGCAAATTTACCAATGAATCCAGAATATTTAAAAGATAATAATTTTTCACCAGAATTGAAAAATAATAATTTATATAGAAAAGCTATTGGAAGTTTACTGCATTTAGCTACAACTTCAAGACCAGACATATCTACTGCGGTAGGAATATTATCAAGAAAAGTAAGCAAACCAACGGAAAAGGATTGGAATGCAGTTAAACAAATTATTCGTTATTTAAAGAAAACGTTAAATACAAAACTAAAACTCGGAGGAGGAATAACAAATATAAATATATATGTAGATTCGGACTGGGCAGGAGATGTGAAAGATAGAAAGTCAACTACTGGATATATTATTATGTTAGATGATACACCGATTATTTGGGCAAGTAGAAAACAATCGTCCATATCATTGTCCTCATCAGAAGCAGAATTTGTGGCAGTATCCGAAGCCAGTAGGGAAGCACTTTGGCTAATTCAACTTTTACAGAATATGAATATTAAAATAAATGTAACAAATCTTTATGAAGACAATCAAGGATGTATAGAGATGATTAAAGGCGAACGGATGACACAAAGATCGAAACATATAGATATAAAATATTGTTATATACGGGAAATATACAATGAAGGTATATTCAATATTCATTATTGTGATACAAAGAATATGATTGCGGACTTGTTGACTAAACCATTGGCCAAAGCAAGATTTTATGAATTGTGTGGAAAATTCAACTTCAATATATTGTCAGGTTGAGGTGGGGTGTTGGAACCTAGGCAACCAACAACAATATATGTTTTTGTTTACTGTGTATAAGAATTTTTTATGTTTACTCTTGTAAATTTTGTTTCATAAAATAAACCTAATTTGTTCTTGAACTCGAGTGAATTATTATAGTGAATAATTAATATAGCTAACAGTAATGAGCAGATGGCAGCCAGGAAAGAAATCAGACAAAAATCTAATCAATCTTTATCTAATTTTATTTCGATTACCGACGTTTCGGACGCAAATTGCGCACTTCCTCAGGTCAGCAAGAAACAATGAATCGTACACCCATGAATTGTGTTTTTATATTGTTAAAAAAAAAAAAAAAAAAAACAAAATACGCCCATCTGTATTTTATTAACTGTCTATTGTCCTGAGGAAGGGCGCGATTTGTGTCCGAAATGTCGGCAATCGAAATAAAATTAGATAAAAATTGATTAAATTTTTGTCTGAATTCTTTCCTGGCTGCCATTCTACTCACATCTGCTAATAGTTCAGCCATCATCTCAATATTATTATTTATTAATTTTAAATCCTTATTCCTCAAATAAAAAAAAAGTTGTTATACAAAATGTGTTTTTTTCTTTTTCTTTTGTGCTTTGGAGTTTCTGTTTCAAAGTTTTCCCATATAAAAACAATAATAAAAAAAAAAAATTAAAATAATTAAAACTATTTATAATTTAAGTTTTTACTGTGCAGAAACATTGTTACTGACCACTTCCATATTTGAGAAAACGGTATGTAGAAGACCAAACTTATTTTTACAACAATTTCTATAAATAAATGTACCTAGATTATCCATAAAGAAATAAAATCCAAGATGCCTAAAAAAAAAATTTATCCTAAGATTTTCTAATTTATAGGTGAAAGAATTCCAAAAAATCGGAGGACGTAATTGCTACGAGGCCGCGAAGAGAGCCCTCAATTTGTATATAGACGACGAGATCGCAGCAGGATTTAGTTGGCTAGGAAGAAGGGAGAAACTGTCTTTTTCCGATACCAAAGTCGCTAAAGCTATTATTAGTAAGTTTATATATTTACCAAAAATATATTTTGTGTAGTTTATTTAAAATAATTATAATATTCATATTTTATTTTTCAGAGGCCTATGATCACATATACACACAGAGAGAGCTGGAGGAAGCCATTTCGAAATGGCTTAAAAGAAGCAGGGAACGGCTTCTTAGACAATCGACAAAGAGGTGTCCAGACCCCTAAGAACTCCTTTGTTTATTTTTAGATTCTCTGGCTAAAGATTGTACGTAGGCAGCCAGAACGAGAAATAAAACGCTATTTTTTTCATTGCTCCCGTCGACGTTTCGTGTACTGATCGCCATTTTCCTCAGGTCTGAGCAGCACTCAATTATTATAATTGACACCTTGTCAGTTCCGAGGAAGGTGGTGATTAGCACCCGAAAAGTCGACGAAAACATTGGAAAAAATAGCGTGTTATTTCTTAAGGGTCATTCCATTCCAAATCGTTTTTATTTTGTTATACCGATACTTCGACATTTTTTAATTTTTATAAACATATATATATATATATATATATATAGGCCTATATATTATTAGCTATTCTTTTTAATTTTTTAAATTTTTATATTATCAGTGATTGTTTTTTTTTTTATTAAATTTTTTTAATTTATATATATATATATATATATATATTATTAGTCATTATTTTTACTTTATATCGTATATTTTTATTTTATTTTATTTTTTTTATTCTTATACCTTTACATTTTTCATTTTTTTGTAATTTTTTATAAAAATAAATATATATTTATTATCAGTTGGTGTTTAAAATTTTTATTCAATTTTATTTATTTTATTCTGAAACTAACATTTTTTAATCTATCGTTATTGACTATTGCCAACTTCTAATATAATTTAAAAAATATAAGGATATATCTTCAAATAAAAAAAAGTTGTTATAAAGAATGTGTTTTTTCTTTTGTTTCACATTTCTCCCATTTCCCCCCAAAACAGTAATAATAAAAAAAAAAAAAATTAAAATAATTAAAACTATTTATAATTTAAGTTTTAACTGTGTTAATCCCTCTGCATGATAATGTCCTATGCCAAATGGAGTCTTAATTTTTTTTACATAACGCAAAAATAAGATGAAAATAAATAAGAATCTGCAGGACCAAATTTGGATGTAGAATCATATTCCTGGGTCGCGCACGGGACCAAAAAGATTCGTCCTGGCAGTACGCACAAAGGTACTGTTCGGGTCGCACGGGGCCATAGACAGGACCTAAACGGGACACCTTATGTACGAATGGAATGTAGGAAAAGCTCCATAAATGTACCTACATCGTAGGTCCTGCGACCCAAATTGTATCTGCATAAGACGAACGACAGGTCGCGGCGGGACATAGGATGTACATACATAAGACGAATGTGTGCTATCTGGGTAAATACATTTCTCTTTTTTTTGTCCACTCTAATACCTTGTAAGCTGTTAAAAAATAAAATTTTTCATAACATAACAATAAGAAACATCTCAGAACTAGTAGCTATATTCCTTTTAGAGGGTGCTCCCTTTCTTTGTAAATTGAACTATAAACAAGTTTCTTGTGGCTCATAAAATGTCAAACGCAAAGAGAATTTAAAAGTATTATAATATGAATAAGAGGCCAAAATAAAAAAGGAATAAAAAAAGAAACAAGAAAACAGTTAATAAAATTCTCACAGCAAATTTAAATATCTTGTCTGTTGGTGTATTTTTTTTTTTTTTTTTTTAAGATAATTGATTAATATGTCAATTTTTGGTGTGAAGAAAATAAAAAAATCTGATGTGACAAATACAAAACACAACTTTTAATTATCGATGGCAAGTGAGTGTTCTTGTCACACCAGATTTTTTGTGTAGACATATTTTGTGTAAAGTACGAGTACTCTTTGGCCGATTTTATTTAAAAGCTTCACGCCTCAGTGAGATACTTAAATATAAAATTTCAACTTCGCAGTTCTTGCTTTATTTTGAAAACAGACACACCATTTTGCCAGAACCACATTTTTTTTTACTAAGAGGACCTCAAAATATGTACTATCTTTATCAGTCAAAAGTATCCATTGGCTAGAAATCTGAGTCAGCCCTTCCTAGAGAGCTTAGAGACGTGATTAGAGAAATGATATTAATTTATTTTTTTCAAAATGTTTTTTGATAAGATTGATTAATTAGCATTTGAAAAATTTTATATGTATGAGCAAATATACATAGATCTGTGTGTTGGTTGCATAGCTTAAATGCTATTAATTTCAAACTGGTAACCGTTGGCTCTAGTTGAAACATTATGCTTTAATAGGAGAATTAAATTCACAAGGTTTTCTGTTTCAATAATATATTAATTTGATATTAAGACTTATACGTATTTCGACACCATATGTGTCATCTTCAGAAGCGAATTACATACTGGTGACACATATGGTGTCGAAATACGTATAAAGTGTTAATATCAAATTAATATATTATTGAAACAGAAAACCTTGTGAATTTAATTCTCCTATTATAGCTTAAATGCACTTGGTCTCTCTAAACTTTATGGTTATTTCTCTCACCGATAGGTTGCACTGCTATGATACTTTTAATTGATACAGATAGTAGGCCTAAAAAAACATAATAAAAAATTATTCAACGATAATAACTCAAATTTGAAAGCACATTCAAAAACAGAGTTTGTACTCCTAGAGATATCTCATATTTTATGATCCAAAGATATAATTGTAGGAAAATAGGAAGTTTATTCAACTTTTTTTGTTGCAGTTGGAAATAATTTTATAGAAAAATTATTGTCGGAGGTTTTATTGAAATGATGACTGAATTGGATATGATCAGTTTCGAACAATCTGACCATCATAATGCCTGCCTGAAAATATTCCAATATACTGTATGTGTATGAAGACAATCTTACATTAGACGAATAAAGTGCGATAAAGTTACTGTATAAACGTCAACCAAGATAAATTTTTTACAAGAAATGTCTTCAATTGGGTACTAATATCTAAAATGATTATTACATAATTTCGTCACAGTTTATAGCTTTGAAGATTTGTTATTTCTGAATTGGAGATATAATGAAATAATATTGTTTTAAATCACTAGATTCCAACTTGAGAATGACCTACAACGATCACATATCTAGGAGAGATCCTAACAAGTGCTACACATACTGTATAGGAAACATAACATAAAAGAAAAATAATAACAATAAAACATTGATCAATTTTTTTAAAAATTTCAATGTTATTATTGCACTATTAAACTAGTTTTGATTTGGCAAGTATTTCGTATTTGCAGAGGAGATTTGTGAAAATAAATTCCAAATTCTCTGATATTATTGTGAAAGTGTCTTTTGCACGTGCTGCGCTCTAATCCGGAGTACAAAGGGTTGCTTGCCAATGACGCAATCGAAGGGATCGATGCAATTAATAGCCACCTGCAAGTCAGGCCACCCTTTAATCCTCATTCAATAAAAGGGTATGAATGGAGGAAACAGGAACAAATAAAATTTCAAGCTTTTAGAAAATGGAAGAAAGAAAATTATTTCTCTTCTAGATAATAATAATTAGATATATTCAAAATACTTTGAGAAGACGTAAATAGAATAAGATTTGTTATTCAAACCTAAGTGACTTTGACCTTTGAAAAAAAAAAAAAATAAACAAACATCCCAAGTCTGCCTTCCTGGGTTTAATCTAACCACGTTTTAGAATGAATCTAATTTTAACGAGAGAGAAGAAAAAAAAATTGTTTTTAGAGTAGTGACCCTCTTCTATTTGCTGAAAAATTTTAAAATTAGATTCCGAGTGAGAAAGAAGCTTTCTCTAAAGAAAATAATTTTTATTGTTTATATCTCCCTCCGTGTGTGTATGTGTGATTATATCTCTCTCCCTTTTTTTTTTTTATTTATTATTATTATTTTCTATATTTTTATCTGTTCATCTGTATATATAAAATTAAATCTTTATAACAGCGTTTGTTCCGAATTCAGCTTCCATTCCTTTTGACCTATTGAGAAATTTTTGATATTTAATTTTTTTATAACCCTATGAATAAGAGTATAGTACTAAAATCAAAATATTTTCGTATTATTTATTAGCTAGGTGGTCAGAAAGAATTATTATTTTTCTCATTTGGAAATCCAAGCCCATTTTATAACCAATAATTTTATTTTAATATTTCTTTATTTCTTTACTCGCGTTGTTGTTTCGGTTTCACTATTTGCCATCATCAGAACAATTTTAACATTTCAAAATATATTTCTTATTAAATAACTAAATAAATAAATATTTTTTCGACCCGCTTAGAGGCGCCAGTCTTCAGTGGTTACGTCTAAATAATCAAAATACAAATTTATTACAGAAAAATTACAAACAAATTTGAGAAAAATTGTAAAATTTTTGCTTTTGTTTTTATTAAAGTTGAAAAGCTGACTGAGATCACGTGCTTTTCAATAGCACTCAAAAGCAGAAAGTTTAGTTTTCGAGCCTGCCAAAGATTTTAAAAAATCAGGGAAAAATCATGGAATATTCGGATCCCAGGCAGTTCGATGAGTTTAGAAATTAATAGGATTTTTTTTTATTATGATTTAATCGAATAAATAAAATGAGAAGGCGGGGTAGTCCAGTGTCGTGGTGGTACCCGGTGGTACCAGGCACGATGGGGTTTGCTTCCACCCTGTCCAGGTCTGACCGTCGCCCCGGGGGCCTTAATACCCAGATCTCGTGCTGACCTGATCCCCGGTGATTTAAAAGCAATCTATACAGCTCTATTTATACTCACAGCCAAACATTCTTCGTCCCCATTCTACTAGTAATATAGAAAATTATTCTAATTCCAATTATTTCTAAAATTATCTGAAATAATGGTGCTCCTAAATAAATGATTATTTATTTATTAATTTAGTCGTTTTAATAAATATGTCAAAAGTGACATAGTAAAAAAGATGGGGGCTTTTGAAACAAAATTCTGACTTTTTCGGACAAATGTCTCTTAATTATTATCAATATTTCTGTATTACAACAAAAAATACTTAAATTTTTTTAGTTGAATCAATTTCCAAAAATTTTTTTTTAGAAAAAAAAAAACAGTTTTTTCTCATTCCCACTCACGCTCACACACACACACATTCACACAGTCTTTTCGGCAACTCATGCCATATATTCCTAAGACTTTATACGATAACTGTTATTGAATAAATATATATTTGGGGTTCAGGCATTCTTATTTAAGCCATTTGGTATCTAAATGGCTTAAATAAAATCATCGGACTGCCTGGGGTCCGAACCCGCGCCTCTCGGTATAGAAGGCCAGCACGCTCCCAAATTCATCAAAAGACAATTATTAAAAAATAGAGAACATGTGAAGACAGTTCTGTTTACCGCTCTCTTAGGACCAATTCACTTCTTTTAATAGTTTCCTATAGGGCCAGATCTAGGGGGGGGGCAGTGGGGGTGCATGTGCCCCGGGCGGCAGATATCAGGGGGGGGGGATTAAAGAAAAAAAAGGTAAAATGATATGAATTTTGTATAGAAAACTTTAAGGAGGGGGCGGCAAATTAAATTTTGCCACCCCTAAAAAATCTCCTAGTTCCGGCCCTGGTTTCCTAGATTCACCTAGGTTTATAAAATATTCTCATTTTGCCTTTGACATCTTCTGAAGACCACTTTAAACTTGGACTTCATAGAGAAGATAGGAGAAATGGTTGCCATGGTAATAAAATATAAATATTTTCCATACTTATAAATTTTACATCTTGAATTATAATATATCGGCGGGCCCTCAGGGCTTGGTGTAGAGGTTAGCATGCTAACCTCGTATACCAAACGTCGCGGGTTCGGACCCCAGGCAGTCCGATGATTTTATTTAAGACAATTGGATACCAAATGACTTAAATAAGAATGCCTGGACCCCATATATGTATATTAAATCAATATCGGATATCGTCAAAGTCTTATATGGCCTGAGTTGCCGAAAAGACAGTGTGAATGTGTGTA
>JAKCPI010000264.1:0-29549 GCA_023213315.1 Euborellia annulipes
AAAAATATTTACCAGCTGCAGATCTGGACGTGGCTCGAGCCTCCCCTGGCGCTGCTACTAACTCGGCACTAACACTTAACACTTGATCACTATTTCACTAATCAAAAGTAACACTTAATCACTGGAGATACACGCCCATCTGAAAAAGAAAAAAAAACATTTATTAGAATATCACTTAATTACAATTGAGATAAGAGTCACAAGCAAGGAAACAAAAAACTAACTTATATCTAATTTTTTTTATTATTGTTTAGGTCATTGTGAAGTTAGATATTAAAGCTAGATTAAAAGATCGGTTAAGAAACAAAGAAATTAAATATATCATGAAATTTGTCCTAAGGCTATGTCCAGAGGAAGCGTTTTACGCGCGAGTCCACTCGCGCGTACTCGAGATACTAGAGCTACATATATTCCGTCCAGATGCCTACCCGCGTTTCCTAACCAAGGGCGGATACAAGGGGGGGGGAGTAAAGGGGGGGTAATTACCCCCCCCGAGATTCGAAAAAAATACCTTTTTTTCGCAAAAAAATTTATTTTTAATGTAAAATTTTTAAAATTAATACTTAAAAATTTGATGTGTATTTATATTCTGGCAAACAAGTACAGAATGCGCTTTTAAATTACCGAAATTAAAAAAAAAGTGTGCTGTGCGACGAGTCCCACCAGATTACCCCCCCCGAGAAACACCTCTGGATCCGCCCTTGTTCCTAACTCGCGCGTAAAACGCGTGCAACGAGCGAGACTCTCGACTCGCGCGTTTTACGCGCGAGTGCCGCGCGATTCGAGATACGGGGTGCCATTGCTGCGTCCAGTACTACGCGCGAGTCCGTTGCGAGTGGTAATATATTTTTTTGAAATGGACCGATACCGGAACTCTGATCCCTCCCAGCGTTGAAATGCGCGTAAAACGCCGTATTTGGACGCAATGAAAATTGAAACGTCTCATCTGGACACGGCCTAACAATCTATATACTCTTTATATAAATCGAATAGATAGATATAGAGGTAAAAGCAAGTACAAAACCTTCGGGTTGGGGGGGGGGGGTTTCATTACAAAACCTATCGTCTCAATTTAACATTATGTCGTGGTCTCTAGGTGTGGTCACGCGACTTTGTCTCGCTACAGTCACGGGACTTTGTTGTTAGGAATGTACTAGGCTTAACTGAACAGTTTTGGACCGAAACTAACCGAGCCGAAGCCGAGAAAGTTCCCTAGTTGCTTAAAATTTTTTTTTTCTTGTAGAAAAAAAAAATATTCGAATCCTCAACCGAGAATTACTTAAGTTGCCTTAATATTTGTTTTAAATATGGACCTAGTTGTTGTATAACTCAAATAACTTATGTTTTATAGGTTAGAGTACCTAATATTTCTACTATATTTTCGTTATTTTTAAAGAAATCTGGATCAAAAAGACTTTGCCACCTCTAGTAAAATGAATGGAGAGAGAAAAAAACCCGAATAAGTTCCCTATCATAGAAAAAAAAATTGTCGACATAATCTTCAATTCGACCAAATCACCTCTAGACGAAAGACAAAATTTCTGGCTCTAATTTTATATCATGGTCATATCAAAAATTCAAGCATTTCTTTTTATAAAGTAACAAAAATAGAAAAAAAATCTGCCCAATGCTAAAAAGAGACATCCTGGCTATGCTATCAATCCTCGCCTACAATAGCAATATTAAATAGAAACTGAATTAGATCCAGTTCGAATTTACAGTGAAAATTAATATTTTCTTAATATTTTTATTTTTTATAATTAAAATATTCGAGTATATATTGAATAGGAAGGTCCCCCCTTATGCATTGAATAGTTAGGTTCAACTTGTCTGAACAGGTTTGGCCCGGGTATGATATCTCAGTATATGAGATTAATAATATAGAAAGAAAGTAATTCAATCAAGGAGAGAAATTTATTTTAAGAAAAAAAATGAGAAAATAAGTTGACTTGAGGATTCTTGCCTCGAAAACATATTTAAAAACTGATTGATAAAGACTATTTTTAAACGAGAAAATAGTAAACGGATAAAGAAACAAACCTGAAACGGAGAGAGAGAATAGTCCCGTAGAAATTGAGAGGGGAATTCAAGAGAGAGGATAATTTTAAAATAATAAGAGATCAAATTATTCAGTTGAGTAAACGAATAAACAAATCCCGGGTCTTGTTTATATATATTCTTTGTGAAATAGTTATCTTTGGCTTGGCTGATCAATCGTATATTGGATAATGATTTTATAAAAAAATATAAAATATTATTATAAATTATATTTCAGTTTGCTTATTTATCATATTTTAATTAAATTTATTCAACGATATAAAAATAAAATGTAAAATACCTTTGAAAGTAACGAGAAAGACTATGAGAACATGAGCGTGCCTAAACGAGATCGCCATGATGGATTTAATTTTTAATCCAAATAACGCGGAGACGATGTCAACTCGATCAGGCCTCTCCGGCAACTAACCAAGGTGGCGTTGTCAGTCTCATCATTAAAAGAATAGGGCTCCAGGGGAGAGAGCTAGGCCAAACTCTTTGGTTAAGCCATCCAATCATAATAGGAAAATCTGAATGGCAGCTTTGATTCGAGTCTAACCTTTTAGAGTGGGGGTGATGACGTATGTATCCTCTCTCTCTACTTTCCCGGGCTTGGTCCTGAAGCGATTATTAAAACATTACCCAAATGGCATCTTTGTTGGCGCGCGAAAGGAGTGCGTTATATTAAATAGAATTAAAATAAATGAATTTAAAAAAAATTAACGAATTAACATTCATTTTACTTTTTCTTGTATATATATATATATATATATAGATTTTTTTTTTTTTTTTTAATTTCCCATCTCTCAACACAGAGATTAAATCCAATTAAAGAGAGACGGAGAAGGCATTGGCAATGTTTGAAAATGTTCGCGGCAAGTCCGAGTTATATTGCAAAGATCAAGATAAATCGGGAGTGGCTTATTAGTTTGAAAAAATTGCGATATGATCGTACTTGGACAAATAAAAGAAAGCATTATTATTTGTTGAGAGTATATATACATTGATGTCGAATACCTCGTACAACTATCAATATTAGTAAAATTATAAAACAAGAGATATCAAGCTAATTCAATATATCAATTTATAAACTGAACTTCTCCCTTGGCAGTGGCGTAGCGACGGGGGGGCAAGGGGGGTCATCATGCCCCGGGCGCAACTCACAAAGGGGCGCCAAATGGTTCGCAAAACAAAAAATAATTTTAATGTAAGGGGAAAAATTTTCCGCTTTTAAGGAAAAATTAAGTTCCGCAAAAAATTTTTTCCGCAGAAAGGGGAAAAAATTCCGCAAAATTTAGCTTTTCTAAAAAAATGTAAAATGATTTAAACAGCAGGGCAAAAAATTTTCCGCAGGCAAGAAAATTTTGGAGTTCGCCCCCCCCCCCCTGAAAAAAATTTCTATATACGCCCCTGTATAATATTATTTGGTTTTGGAATGGGGGGGGGGGGGCGCCAAAATGGTATTTTGCCCCGGGCGCGAGCTAAGCTCGCTACGCCACTGTCCCTTGGCCCTCGTTTTGATTGCTAATTACTTCAAAAATCTTTCATTTGGCCCAAGTGATTCAATTGGACATATCGACTGAATCGACTCTCTGTTTTTTTGTTAAAAAATTAATATATGATATATTATTGATTAAATTTTTCAAAAATATATTCTTTAATATTACTTAATGAGACAAAACATACCTAACTTATAGACATCAATATATCAATTTGTGTTATATATATATATGGGACATTCCACGCCAACTCGACCACTTTTGAACCCGACCATTTTTGATTTGGCTGAAACTTTGTCATCTTTTTGTTCCCTATTGAAAACGTGTTTGAGAATTTTTTCAGATTTTACGACCCAGCCAAAAAAAAGTTATAGCATTTTCAAAAAACATCGATTTTTTTTTTAAATAACCGTCAAACTGTCAAAAATTAACTTATCGGGACGATTTTTTTTTTTGAAATTTTTGTCTTTAAATGTACTTTTCAGAAAAAAATATGACAAAATTTTACAGATTCATCTTGAACGTTTTTTTTTTGACATTTTCAGAAAAAAACAAAAATTTCGGGATGAATGACACTTTTTTTTAATTTTTTTTTTTTATAAAAAACTGATTTTTTCTACAATTGCTCTGAAAATTTCAGAGTGGGATTATTTCGCTTTCTATTTTTTTTTTATTTTTGAAAAAAAAAATTTTTTTTTCTCCGCTTATTTATCATGATGGTGCTCTTAAATTCTTCCAGGATTGACTGAAATTCTAGAAAATTGAAGAAAAATAATAATAATAATAGTTGGAGGTGATGAAAATCGAGAAAATTCCATTTGTCCTGAAAAAATTAGAAATTAGTTGTGCATTCAACTACTGAAGTATTTGAAGCGTCAAGTAAAAGCTTAGAAACATGGGCGTAACTAGGGGGGTGCAGGGGGGCCCGGCCCTCCCCAGAAAGCTCCTTGCCCCAAGAAAAATTAAAGGGGGGCTATGGGACCAGCCATCTTCCGGTGGCCTGGAAAGTCCCATATTTTCTCAATTTTTCTTGGGGCAAGGAGCTATCTGGCAGGCCCCCCCGGGACCCCCCTAGTTACGCCCATGTTTCTAAGCTTTTACTTGACGCTTCAAATACTTCAGTAGTTGAATACACAACTAATTTCTAATTTTTTTCAGGATAAATGGAATTTCCTCGATTTTCATCACCCCTAACTATTATTATTATTATTTTTCTTCAATTTTCTAGAATCTCAGTCAATCCTGGAAGAATTTAAGAGCACCATCATGATAAATAAGCGGAGAAAAAAAATTTTTTTTTCAAAAATAAAAAAAAAAATAGAACGCGAAATAATCCCACTCTGAAATTTTCAGAGCATTTGTAGAAAAAATCAAAGTTTTTTATAAAAAAAAAAAAATTAAAAAAAAAGTGTCATTCATCCCGAAATTTTTGTTTTTTCCGAAAATGTCAAAAAAAACGTTCAAGATGAATCTGTAAAATTTTGTCATATTTTTTTCTGAAAAGTACATTTAAAGACAAAAATTTCAAAAAAAAAAAACGTCCCGATAAGTTAATTTTTGACAGTTTTACGATTATTTTAAAAAAAAATCGATGTTTTTTGAAAATGCTATAACTTTTTTTTGGCCGGGTCGAAAAATCTGAAAAAATTCTCAAACACGTTTTCAATAGGGTACAAAAAGATGACAAAGTTTCAGCCAAATCAAAAATGGTCAGGTTCAAAAGTGGTCGAGTTGGCGTGGAATGCCCCATATATATTCATGATGAGGAAAATAATAACTCTATACATAAAAAAAAAAAAAAAAACAATTTGCTAATCACAAATAGGAAGCATTTGAAACTAACCGATTATCTAACAATATTAATGAATATAAATACGATTATTTAATACCTAATCTTAATGACACAGGAGAAGCTCTCAAAAAAACAACATACTAATCACATTGAGACATCATATTGATAATAACAAGAATTAACTAGAATATTATACAGAAAGGCATATGCAGCCAAAAAATTAAAAGCGTCTGGATGCTTAACTAGAAGCCAACCAGCCGCCAGGGATAAACAATTAAATCATCCTAGTTGGACTTGACTTGAGGGGTAAGCTCAGACAAAACAATTATAATGTACACTAAAATATAAACAAATTATTTGGGAAGAAGAATCAAATAATTTATTTTTGGCAAAAGTAAAACTAATGATGATTAAGATACTCGATGACAACAAATCCGAGAAACCTCTAGAGAAATAATTCAATGATTAACCAAAAAAAAAAAAAAAAAAAAACAAGTAACAAAAAAATTATTAAACAAAAGTTAACACCTTCCAAAATTTTAAAACGATGAAATGGAAGGCAAAAACATAATAAAAACTTAAATTTGAACAAACGAAATAATAGCAAAAGCGAATCATTTAAAAAAAAATAGTCTTTTCTATCACTGAGATCACTAATCTGGGCATCATAATATATAGAGTATGTTAATTTCGAGTAAATATTTTTAAAGTATCTATAATTTACTCCTTAATGAAGAAACATAAATTATAACTAAATATTTTTCGAGATCTATTATTTGAATAAGATAATAGTATTCAAAATACCTCGATTCGGACTTTAACTGATAGATAGATAGATATGGTTGATTCAGGACCAAGGGTGTTGGCAGCCAATAAGTGAGCCTCTATATTAAATAAAAACTCTCAAGTGTTGAGACGTTTCGGCTTTATTCTGCTAATGCCATCATCAGTCAATTAGAGCTGGAAAGTCATACATTTAATTAATTTTTAAGTTGTTGATCACAAATACAAATAAAATATTTTATATAAGATATACAAAAATTCTTACAGTATAAGTGTATAGAGTTGTTATATTAAATATTTCTTTATATACATTATGTGGTATATAAATAATTTCAATTTATATGCTTCCAGTCATTCCATCATCTCAGACTGCGACGGGTTGAGTAATTTCTATCTCTCTTTCTTGAATGACAATGACGCTTTGCTGTCAATATAGGTGTGTGTATGAGAAAAATAGTAAAAATCATTAGTATATTAATTAGTTCATTATTGAGATTAAAATGTTTTTTTTTTTATATAAAATTAATTTTTTTCATAAAAGTGTAATATTTTTCTTTTTCTTTCTTTTTAACCTTTTGACCGTATTATGGGATTTACTTGTTTATTGCCTTCTCAAATATGTTAAATTAAATAAATAAATATTTATTATCGGCTTCTCACCTCAGCCAGTGACCTAATAATAGAGGTCATTGATATTAGACCATCTCAGGAATAATATATATTTGTAAATTAATAAACATTTTATCAAAGCAAACTGTTACTTAAGCGAATACACACGTATTGAATGACTGGAAGCATACAAATTGAAATTATTTATATACCACATAATGTATATAAAGAAATATTTGGACCCTGTTATGCAATGGTGTGTCAAAGACCAAACATCGAGTTTTGAGAAAATCAACAATAAAGTTTTTTGTTTACATTGGATTCTATATAATTTTTCTTGTCAATTGTGCAAGTAACATTAAATATAAATTTTTTTTAGGGCATATTTCATAAAAAATATTATTAATTATATAATTTGAAACAATATTCCGTGCTTAACTCAATTTTGAATTTTTTGGTCTTTGACACACCATTGCATAACAGGGTCCATTTAATATAACAACTCTATACACTTATACTTATTTTTGTATATCTTATATAAAATAATTTATTTGTATTTGTGATCAACAACTTAAAAATTAATTAAATGTATGACTTTCCAGCTCTAATTGACTGATGATGGCATTAGCAGAATAAAGCCGAAACGTCTCAACACTTGAGAGTTTTTATTTAATATAGAGGCTCACTTATTGGCTGCCTACTCCCTTGGTCCTGTATCAACTATATCTACAGCCACTCAACCTTATATCTACATAGTATTTCTGAGTCATAGATATATTTAACAAGACATGTGAGTGTTTTTTACTGATGAGGCCAAACATCCCATGGCCCCCGGGAATCGAACCCAGGATCTGTGCAAAGGATAGCACGCCTATGCCCCGGAAAGGCGGAGATCCTGGGTTCGATTCCCGGGGGCCATGGGATGTTTGGCCTCATCAGTAAAAAACACTCAGATGTCTTGTTAAATATAAATTATAAATTTATTTACCAAAATGTCAAAGTTGTAGAGATCCTGGGCCGGAACGACGTCTGACCTGTTGCCAACCCGATAGCGTCTCTCTGCCAAAACAAAGGAACTTGTTGTTGAGTGTGTGAAACAAGCTGGCAGAGGGTAGACAAGTTGCTTCTTTCAGTAACTAGAAAAGAAGAAAGAGAATTAGGAAAAACCTTCTTTCAATATATATATATATATATATATATATATATGTTAACAAATAAATAATAGATAATTGTGAATGTTATATCGCCTAATTCCCTCCTTTACTCTAAAATTGGATTAGAAAAACATTAAAAATAGGTTGAGAAGTGTGAATTTTAGATGTAAAATTGAAATATCAATCAGGATGACTTAATAAAAAAATAGCAGGCAAGAAATATAAGAGTGAAAGATAATCACATGCCTAGTAATAGGGCTGGACGGTAAACCGGTTTACCGGTAAAAATTTTTTACCGAAAACGCGGTAACGAACCTCTAATTCGGTAAAAACCGGTTTTTTTTCGCAAGTCGGTAAAAACTTATTTTTTCGGACGGTTCAAAGATTCATTTTCTGTTCTGGGAGTGACAGTTACATCTGATCTCTCCTGGAGCAACCACATCTCTTCTGTGGTTAAATCTACCGCAAGGAAATTGGGTTTCCTATTCAAAACGAAGCGTTACTTTTCCTCCCAACAACTCCTAATCCTCTATAAAGCCCAAATTCGGCCGTGTCTTGAATATTGTTCCCACCTTTGGCGAGGGGCGTCGAAAGACGCTCTCTCCTCTTTGGAAGCCATACAGAGGCGTGCAATTAGACTGATAGGTGATTCTACCCTTACTGCATCCTTACAGTCACTAGATCATAGAAGAAGAGTATCTTCACTATCTCTCTTCTACAGGTATTACCATGGTCAATGCTCTGCCGAATTAAAATCAATTATCCCACCCAATGCAACATATTCACGGAACACAAGAGAGGCATCTTCTCAGCATCCCTATGCTGTTCAGATCACGACTAACAGAACAAATCAATTTCATTCTTCCTTTGTCCCCATGACCTCCCGTGATTGGAACAAGCTCCCTGCGTCTATCTTCCCCAAAACCTACAATCTTCAGACTTTCAAGTCTAACCTCAACAGGCATCTTCTCAGTTCCCGCAGTTGAGTTTCCCCTTTATGCTTCTCCTTTTGTTTTTATTTTCTTCCTGGCTGCATGTGACTATTGGTCATTATAGGTCTTCGGACCTTATGCACCCATTCGAAAAAAAAAAAAAAAAAAAAAAAAAAAAAAAAAAAAAAAAATTTTGGTTCCGCGAAAAACAAAAATGTTCCGCGGCGGCAAACTTTGGTTCCGCGGGCGGCAAAAAATTGGCGTCTCTAAAAAAAAGGCAAAATATTTTTTCGGACGGGAAAAAATTTTGGTTCCGCGAAAAAAAAATGTTCCGCGGCGGCAAACTTTGGTTCCGCGGGCGGTAAAAAATTTTTACCGACTTTCGAGAAAAACCGGTTTTTTTTTCATTATCGAGGTCGGTAATGAAAATCCATTACCGTCCAGCCCTACCTAGTAATAGTTACCTCATGTATATATACAGTATAGTAAGTAAAATTGAGAAAAAGCTTTACTTTCTTGGTTGATAAAACATAAAGACAAACATAATATTATTTTTTTTTAATTGGATTTGCACAAGCAATTATGATTTAATTTGAAAAGTCGAAGTGGAAGTGCTTTGTTATGATGAACTGAGGTGTTGATAGTTGGAAAATAAATACAAACAGTAGTTTTTTGTAATGGGTTTATTTTTGGCTTGGCGACTGCGATAGGATTCAGTTTCGATGGTTTAAATGTTCGTCATCTTCAGGCCTAGAAATCACAATAAATAATGAACAATATGAGTCAAATATATATATATATATATAATATACAATACTTTCATCTTAGTTTTACTTAAAATAGTAATTTGTATAATTTTGTTTCATGATTAACACATTTATGATAATATAATTATGAATAAATATTTTTGCATACAATCAAGTGCAATATTACCAAAAACAAACCGAAATCCTTTTGGAAAGAGAGATAATTATATTATCATAAATGTGTTAATCATGAAACAAAATTATACAAATTAAAATTATTATTATCTATTTTAAGTAAAACTAAGATGAAAGTATTGTATATTATATATATATATATATATATATATAAACGTAAAATGTCTATATATAAAAAATTTAACTCATATTCATTATATACTATTTATTGTGATTTCCAGGCCTAAAGGTGATGGACATTTAAACCATCGAAACTGAATGCTAGTTGCCAAGCCAAAAATAAACCCATTACAAAAAAACTACTGTTTTTTTTTTTTTTATTCTCCAACTATCAACACCTCAGTTCATCACAATAAAGCATTTCCACTTTTCAAATTAAATAATATTATTATCAAAAGCATTTAGCATAATTTATGGTCTATAATAAATTGAATCTTGAGCAATGCAAAAATTAGATCTGATTTAAATAAAATAATATTTTGAAGCTTTAAATTTTTAGTTAAATATCGAACATGATCTCTAAATTAATAAAAAGAACACAAACACATTTTCAAACTGTGAAATAATTTTAATTTATATATATATTATACAAATGAAAATAATCCAATTGAAAACTAACTTTATTGTATTTATAGTTGGGTGGGCTTAAAACATGTTCTATTATTAAATGTTAAACAATAAAAATTAGCCAAAATTAGTAAAGAAAGGGAAAAATTATTTAATTTAAGAAAAAGACACAAAGACATGTGATTTTCAAATTAGCATGCATCATGGCTTTGACATGAATTCTAATTAAATTACAAAAAATAGATATGAAATTGTTTCAGAATTAAGCAACTACGTTCATACACAATTTATTTTAATCTATTTAAAATCAATTAGTACGAAATTGAATAAGAAATATAAGTAAATTAGAAAATAAGCATGCATGATTAAAATAGGTGATAGGTTATTACTAATATATTTAAACACCGAACATAATACTTAATAAAAATATTAAAAAAATGAATTAAAATGATACGAGAAACAAATGAATTTTCTTACCTGATTTGATGAAAAATAAATTAATAAAAAAAAATAAAATGAACTTGGCATAAAGGCGGCATTCATTCCGAGGTCAGAGGAAAAACATGGCAGATGTGTCATTGGTTCAAGAAATTTAAAATTCAAATGAAATCTTTATATATTAAATTTTTTAATAGTTAATTATTTTAACTTGAAAAAAAATATCTAAATATTTTTTTAAGAATTTTTTATAATCTAATTTTTATTTGTAAAATTAGTTTCAAAAACAGAAATTATTTTTTCTGCATGTGTCATTCTTATTAAAAAAAGTTTTATTAAACATAATAAAAAATTAAATTAAGTAAATGAAAATTAAAAAAAAAATATATATATAGGCTTAAATATTTTTTTAAGTTATATTAATTTTTTTAAAAATTTAATTATTCTCGAATATTTAATTCTCTCATCTTCCAATCTCTTATCTTTGGATTCGCGCCCAGTGAAAAAAAACCGCCTTCTTATCTGTTAAAAAAAAAAAATGTTTATTTTTTTTTTTTATTTTTATAATTTCTTCATATCACCTTAAAGGTAAATTTAATTATTTTCTATTCGTATTAACCCATTTTTTGAGTTCTCATTAAAAGTCACTGTTTAATTATGTAAATATTAGATTTCTTTAACCTATGTTAGCGATCAATCAATTTCATTTCATATATTTCACATTCCTCTTTCACATATATTTATTTTAGTTATCATATTTAAAATGTTTGTTTATTTTTTTACATAAATTCCTATATATATAGTTAATCAATTTAAAATAATTTCCGATCCATGTGATTTTTGCATGTCATGTGTCTGTGTTTTCCTATTTTTAATAATTCACTTCCATTTTCTTTATAGATATTAATTATTTTAACATTAATAATTGATTTTATCTCATTCATCTATATTTGTGAGTTATTAATAATACTTGCATGTGATTTGTATATAATCTGACAGATTCAGGACAGAATGGCATTCATTTCATAGGATAAGAACACAAATTCGAATCGAAATTTATTTATTATCATTTCAATGGGATATTAGGGTATTGAAGATCTAATAATATTCAATATATTTTGGTTTTTTAGTTTATTGAATTCCATATATATAAAGAGAGCATTTTATCATAGGCCTATCATGTTATTCATGAATATATATATATATATATATATATATTTATTTTAATGTCATTTGGATATTATTTAACTATGAATTTAATATTTATTTTCATTATCCATGAATAATGACATAATTTTTAAGAAAAAAGATCCTTAAATTGAAAACTAACTTTAGAATTTATCAAATACAATTTTTGTCAAAAGATTTTGTATTTTTCTTTTTAACTTAAAGGGTGGTGTTGAAACTTGGTGTGTAAGGGTAAATGTAAATCTTCGAAATATTTCATTTAAATTAGATTTAGTCATTACAAAGTCTGGGTTCAATTTATAGATCCTAAATTATTCTTAAAGTTTATGTGTTGCACAAATCTAAAACCCATACCTTTTTCCCTTAACAGCTAGTCTTTGGATTAACTCAAATCAAATAAATACAGATGAATATAAACATATAAAAATAGAAATGATTTGAAAAACTTATGAAAATAGAAATAATATCTCACAAAATATAGATTACAGGATAAAAATGTAAAAAATAAAATATATATATATGATTTTGAAGGTTTACTTTTGATAAAATTGTTCTGTTATCCGGAACACAAAATAAATATTAAGCATTTTTTTCAGAACAATCTTATCAAAAGTAAACCTTCAAAATCATATATATATATATATATATATATATATATATATATATATATACACACTTTGGCAGTTTCCGTCATAAAATTTACATCTGTATTTATTTGATTTGAGTTAATCCAAAGACCAACTGTTAAGGGAAAAAGGTACAGGTTTTGGATTTGTGCAACACATAAGGTTTAAGAATAATTTAGGATCTATAAATTGAACCTTTAAGTTAAAAAGAAAAATACAAAAAAATAAATGAAAAAAAAAGAAAAATACAAAATCTTTTGAAAAAAATTGTATTTGATAAATTCTAAAGTTAGTTTTCAATTTAAGGATCTTTTTTTCTTAAAAATTATGTCATGATTCATGGATAATGAAAATAAATATTAAATTCAGAGTTAAATAATATCCAAATGACATAAAAATAAATATTAATATATATATATACAGTATATATATATATATATATATTCATGAATAACATGATAGGCCTATGATAAAATGCTCTCTTTATATATACGGAATTCAATAAGCTAAAAAACCAAAATATCTTACAAATTTTATACAGAATAAGATTTTTAAGATGTTTTTCTATCTTTCTACCTTTTCTAGATATCATGTAGGATTTCGTTGCTCTACGACCTTGTGATCTTTCTTTTATGAAATTTTATTTTTTTGTCTATCTCTTTCTAAAGCTAATAAATTTCTTCTTTCTTTAGAAGTTTAAAAAAAAAAAAAAAAAACACTTTTTTCTCACTCATATTCACAGTCTTTTCGGCAACTTAGGCCATTAACTTTTAACTCGTAATTATATTATAATATATATATATATATTTGGGGTCTAGGCATTCATTGTTTCTTAACATAGGCATATGAAAAATTTTATCAAATTTCATTAAATCCAAGCAAAATTCTTGGAAGAGAGTATTTTTTCCAATTAATAGACATTAATCCTATATTAAATAATTTGTTCTCGACTTCGAAAGAAGTAGAAATTGTATCTAATCAAAAAAAAGCTCATGCCATTGACATGTGAAAAATATCAACAAATTTTTTTTAAACCAAGCTTGATTCTTCAAAGAGAGTATTTTTTCCAATTAATAAACCTTAATCCTATATTAAATAATTTGTTCTCGGCTTCGAAAGAGGTAGAAATTTTATATATACAAAAAAAATGACATAACATAGAAATATGAAAAATTTTATAAAATTTTTTTAAACCCAAGCTTAATTCTTTAAAGAGAGTATTTTTTCCAATTAATAAACCTTAATCCTATATTAAATAATTTGTTCTCGGCTTCGAAAGTGGTAGAAATTTTATATAATCAAAAAATAGCACATGACATTTGGATATGAAAAATTTATTCAAATTTTATTAAACCCAAGCTTAATTCTTCGAAGAGAGTATTTTCTCCAATTTTTAGACATTAATCCTATATTAAATAATTTGTTCACCTCGAAAGAGGTACAAATTCTATATATTCAAAAAAAATGAGATGTCATTGACATATGAAAAATTTTATCAAATTTCATTAAAGCCAAGGAAAATTCTTCGAAGAGAGTATTTTTTCCAATTAATAGACATTAATCCTATATTAAATAATTTGTTCTCGGCTTCGAAAGAGGTAGAAATTTTATATAATCAAAAAATAGCAAATGACATTGACATATGAAAAATTTTATCAAATTTTATTAAACCCAAGCTTAATTCTTCGAAGAGAGTATTTTTTCCAATTTATAGACATTAATCCTATATTAAATAATTTGTTCTCGGCTTCGAAAGAGGTAGAAATTTTATATAATCAAAAAATAGCAAATGTCATTGACATATGAAAAGTTTTATCAAATTTTTTATCAAATTTCATTAAACCCAAGCAAAATTCTTCGAAGAGAGTATTTTCTCCAATTAATAGACATTAATCCTATATTAAATAATTTGTTCTCGACTTCGAAAGAGGTAGAAATTTTATATAATCAAAAAATAGCAAATGTCATTGACATATGAAAAATTTTATCAAATTTTATTAAACCCAAGCAAATTAATTCAAAGAGAGTATTTTTTCCAATTAATAGACATTAATCCTATATTAAATAATTTGTTCTCGGCTTCGAAAGAGGTAGAAATTTTATATATACAAAAAAAAGACATAACATAGACATATGAAAAATTTTATCAAATTTCATTAAAGCCAAGCAAAATTCTTCGAAGAGAGTATTTTTTCCAATTAATAGACATTAATCCTATATTAAATAATTTGTTCTCGGCTTCGAAAGAGGTAGAAATTTTATATAATCAAAAAATAGCAAATGTCATTGACATATGAAAAATTTTATCAAATTTTATTAAACCCAAGCAAAATTCTTCGAAGAGAGTATTTTTTCCAATTAATAGACATTAATCCTATATTAAATAATTTGTTCTCGGCTTCGAAAGAGGTAGAAATTTTATATAATCAAAAAATAGCAAATGACATTTGGATATGAAAAATTTTATCAAATTTTATTAAACCCAAGCAAAATTCTTCGAAGAGAGTATTTTTTCCAATTAATAGACATTAATCCTATATTAAATAATTTGTTCTCGGCTTCGAAAGAGGTAGAAATTTTATATAATCAAAAAATAGCAAATGTCATTGACATATGAAAAATTTTATCAAATTTTATTAAACCCAAGCAAAATTCTTTGAAGAGAGTATTTTTTCCAATTAATAGACATTAATCCTATATTAAATAATTTGTTCTCGGCTTCGAAAGAGGTAGAAATTTTATATAATCAAAAAATAGCAAATGACATTTGCATATGAAAAATTTATTCAAATTTTATTAAACCCAAGCTAAATTCTTCGAAGAGAGTATTTTTTCCAATTAATAGACATTAATCCTATATTAAATAATTTGTTCTCGGCTTCGAAAGAGGTAGAAATTTTATATAATCAAAAAATAGCAAATGTCATTGACATATGAAAAATTTTATCAAATTTCATTAAAGCCAAGCAAAATTCTTCGAAGAGAGTATTTTTTCCAATTAATAGACATTAATCCTATATTAAATAATTTGTTCTCGGCTTCGAAAGAGGTAGAAATTTTATATAATCAAAAAATAGCAAATGACATTGACATATGAAAAATTTTATCAAATTTTATTAAACCCAAGCTAAATTCTTCGAAGAGAGTATTTTCTCCAATTAATAGACATTAATCCTATATTAAATAATTTGTTCTCGACTTCGAAAGAGGTAGAAATTTTATATAATCAAAAAATAGCACATGTCATTGACATATGAAAAATTTTATCAAATTTTATTAAACCCAAGCTTAATTCTTCAAAGAGAGTATTTTTTCCAATTAATAAACATTAATCCTATATTAAATAATTTGTTCTCGGCTTCGAAAGAGGTAGAAATTTTATATATACAAAAAAAATGACATAACATAGACATATGAAAAATTTTATCAAATTTTTTTAAAACCAAGCTTAATTCTTCAAAGAGAGTATTTTTTCCAATTAATAAACCTTAATCCTATATTAAATAATTTGTTCTCGGCTTCGAAAGTGGTAGAAATTTTATATAATCAAAAAATAGCACATGACATTTGGATATTAAAAATTTATTCAAATTTTATTAAACCCAAGCTTAATTCTTCGAAGAGAGTATTTTCTCCAATTTTTAGACATTATTCCTATATTAAATAATTTGTTCACCGAAATAGGTACAAATTCTATATATTCAAAAAAAAGGTGATGTCATTGACATATGAAAAATTTTATCAAATTTCATTAAAGCCAAGGAAAATTCTTCGAAGAGAGTATTTTTTCCAATTAATAAACCTTAATAATATTTTTCTAATCGCATAATTTAGTGTGAATAATTTATATATATATATATATAGAATAACAAAAAAATATAATTTTTGGCATAACTAGGGGGGTTTCGTGTCGCCCTCCCCCAGAAGTTTCCCCGCCCCAAGAAAAATTGATACCTGGCCCTCCGGAGGATGGCTGGTCCCATGCCCTAGGGAGCCCCTCCAAAAAATTTTAATTGAGATCCTTTTCTTAAAGCTCTTCGATGAAACACGATCCATTGAGTAAATGCCCTACCCTCTAGCAATTTGTGTTCTTATAATTAAACAAAAAATGAATTTCTTCAATCAAACAAGCTGCTGATTATCAATCAATTTCAATTTGTAAAGAGATCTGTCCTCAGGTGTGGATAAAAAAACAAGTTAAGAAAATAATATTTTCATTTATTGATTTGATGAGGGAGTATTAATGTAAAATAAAAACAGCTGGATAATGGAAGCTTATTTCAGTCAACTTTGACACTGAATAAAATTAAAAATAGTATAGTATATATAATATATATATAATATAGTAGTAAAAAAGTTATGTATTTATTTCTATATGTTTCTATGGTTCTATAATTTTTGTTATCATGCGCCAACAAAGACCATTTGGACCATTGGGTAATGTTTTAATAATTTCTGTTTTTGAAACTAATTTTACAAATAAAAATGAGATTATAAAAAATTCTTAAAAAAATATTTAGATATTTTTTTCAAGTTAAAATAATTAACTATTAAAAAATTTAATATATAAAGATTTCATTTGAATTTTAAAATTCTTGAACCAATGACACATCTGCCATGTTTTTCCTCTGACCTCGGAATGAATGCCGCCTTTATGTCAAGTTCATTTTATTTTTTTTTATTAATTTATTTTTCCTCAAATCAGGTAAGAAAATTCATTTGTTTCTCGAATCATTTTAATTCATTTTTTTTATATTTTTATTAAGTATTATGTTCGGTGTTTAAATATATTAGTAATAACCTATCACCTATTTTAATCATGCATGCTTATTTTCTAATTTACTTATATTTCTTATTCAATTTCGTACTAATTGATTTTAATTAGATTAAAATAAATTGTGTATGAACGTAGTTGCTTAATTCTGAAACAATTTCATCTCTAATTTTTGTAATTGAATAGTGAAATTGGATTAGAATTCATGTCAAAGCCATGATGCATGCTAATTTGAAAATCACATGTCTTTGTGTCTTTTTGTTTTTAAATTAAATAATTTTTCCCTTTCTTTACTAATTTTTATTGTTTAACATTTAATAATAGAACAAGTTTTAAGCCCATCCAACTATAAATACAATAAAGTTAGTTTTCAATTGGATTATTTTCATTTGTATAATATATATATAAATTAAAATTATTTCACAGTTTGAAAATGTATTTGTGTTCTTTTTTTATTTAGAGATCATGTTCGATATTTAACTAAAAATTTAAAGCTTCAAAATATTATTTTATTTAAATCAGATATAATTTTTGCATAGCTCAAGATTCAATTTATTATAGACCATAAATTATGCTAAATGCTTTTGATAATAATATTATTTAATTTGAAAAGTGGAAATGCTTTATTGTGATGAACTGAGGTGTTGATAGTTGGAGAATAAAAAAAAAAAAAACAGTAGTTTTTTTGTAATGGGTTTATTTTTGGCTTGGCAACTAGCATTCAGTTTCGATGGTTTAAATGTCCATCACCTTTAGGCCTGGAAATCACAATAAATAGTTGAAAAGGGTGAATAAATAGATCCAGAGCTAGTATTCAGGCAAATTTATTCGGATTATATCCCTCCGCTATAGGCCAACGTTTCGGAGCTCAAACGGCTCCTTCTTCAGGACCATGCGGTGTCAAGAAAATAATTCGCCCTCAATTTTGTCATACATGAACGATGTGGTTAGTTTCGCTACTCGACATGTGTTAAAAGGCAATGGTGCCGAACGAAGAATGGTGATTCACCATTATTTTCTTGACACCGCATGGTCCTGAAGAAGGAGCCGTTTGAGCTCCGAAACGTTGGCCTATAGCGGAGGGATATAATCCGAATAAATTTGCCTGAATACTAGCTCTGGATCTATTTATTCACCCTTTTCAATAATATCCACCAGGCTGCCCCTATCTTCATCACAATAAATAGTATATAATGAATATGAGTTAAATTTTTTATATATAGACATTTTACGTTTATATACATGTATATATATAATATACAATACTTTCATCTTAGTTTTACTTAAAATATATAATAATAATTTTAATTTTTATAATTTTGTTTCATGATTAACACATTTATGATAATATAATTATGAATAAATATTTTTGCATACAATCAAGTGTAATATTAAATAAACAAACCGAAATCCTTTTGGAAAGAGAGATAATTATATTATCATAAATGTGTTAATCATGAATCAAAATTATAAAAATTAAAATTATTATTATCTATTTTATAATATTATTATCTATTTTAAGTAAAACTAAGATGAAAGTATTGTATATATATATTGTCTCATATTGTTCATTATATACTACTTTTTGTGATTTCCAGGCCTGAAGATGACATTTAAACCATCGAAACTGAATTCTAGCGCAGTCGTCAAGCCAAAAATAAACCCATTACAAAAAACTACTGTTTGTATTTATTTTCCAACTATCAACACCTCAGTTCATCACAACAAAGCACTTTCACTTTTCAAATTAAATCTTAATTGCTTGTGCAAATCCAATTAAAAAATAATATTATGCTTGTCTTTATGATGTTTTATCAACCAAGAAAGTAACAAACAAAAATGTTCCGCGGCGGCAAACTTTGGTTCCGCGGGCGGCAAAAAATTGGCGTCTCTAAAAAAAGGCAAAATATTTTTTCGGACGGGAAAAAATTTTGGTTCCGCGAAAAAAAAAATGTTCCGCGGCGGCAAACTTTGGTTCCGCGGGCGGTAAAAAAAATTTTTACCGACTTTCGAGAAAAACCGGTTTTTTTTTCATTATCGAGGTCGGTAATGAAAATCCATTACCGTCCAGCCCTACCTAGTAATAGTTACCTCATGTATATATACAGTATAGTAAGTAAAATTGAGAAAAAGCTTTACTTTCTTGGTTGATAAAACATAAAGACAAACATAATATTATTTTTTTTAATTGGATTTGCACAAGCAATTATGATTTAATTTGAAAAGTCGAAGTGGAAGTGCTTTGTTATGATGAACTGAGGTGTTGATAGTTGGAAAATAAATACAAACAGTAGTTTTTTGTAATGGGTTTATTTTTGGCTTGGCGACTGCGATAGGATTCAGTTTCGATGGTTTAAATGTTCGTCATCTTCAGGCCTAGAAATCACAATAAATAGTATGTAATGAATATGAGTCAAATTTTATATATATATATATATATATATATATATGTATATATATAATATACAATACTTTCATCTTAGTTTTACTTAAAAAATAATAATAATTTTAATTTTTATAATTTTGTTTCATGATTAACACATTTATGATAATATAATTATGAATAAATATTTTTGCATACAATCAAGTGTAATATTAAATAAACAAACCGAAATCCTTTTTGGAAAGAGAGATAATTATATTATCATAAATGTGTTAATCATGAATCAAAATTATAAAAATTAAAATTATTATTATCTATTTTATAATATTATTATCTATTTTAAGTAAAACTAAGATGAAAGTATTGTATATATATATTGTCTCATATTGTTCATTATATACTACTTTTTGTGATTTCCAGGCCTGAAGATGGACATTTAAACCATCGAAACTGAATTCTAGCGCAGTCGTCAAGCCAAAAATAAACCCATTACAAAAAACTACTGTTTGTATTTATTTTCCAACTATCAACACCTCAGTTCATCACAACAAAGCACTTTCACTTTTCAAATTAAATCTTAATTGCTTGTGCAAATCCAATTAAAAAATAATATTATGCTTGTCTTTATGATGTTTTATCAACCAAGAAAGTAAAGCTTTTTCTCAATTTTACTTACTATACTGTATATATACATGAGGTAACTATTACTAGGCATGTGATTATCTTTCACTCTTATATTTCTTGCCTGCTATTGTTTTATTAAGTCATCCTGATTGATATTTCAATTTTACATCTAAAATTCACACTTCTCAACCTATTTTTAATGTTTTTCTAATCCAATTTTAGAGTAAAGGAGGGAATTAGGCGATATAACATTCACAATTATCTATTATTTATTTGTTAACATATATATATGTGTGTATGAAAGAAGGTTTTTCCTAATTCTCTTTCTTCTTTTTCTAGTTACTGAAAGAAGCAACTTGTCTACCCTCTGCCAGCTTGTTTCACACACTCAACAACAAGTTCCTTTGTTTTGGCAGAGAGACGCTATCGGGTTGGCAACAGGTCAGACGTCGTTCCGGCCCAGGATCTCTACAACTTTGGCATTTTGGTAAATAAATTTATAATTTATAGTTTGAATTGTTCATTAAGGAGTAAATTATAGATAGTTTAAAAATATTTACGCGAAATTCATTTTAGTGCATAATAAAATGCATCGGAGTTTGTGAACACAGAGAGAAAGGGATTCCTTTGAAATTTACTATTTAATTATCTATATATATAATAGCGGTGTGTCCGTCTGTCTGTCTGTCCGTCCGTCTGTCCGTCTGTCACGCTCTGTTTGACCAACTTCCCGTTGGAATTTTGAAACGAAATTTTGCAGTCTTATAGAGGAGGTTATGGCGAGTCCCGGAAAAATACTCGGGTCCCGAAATTCCTATAACTTTTTGAGTTATTATTTCTTAAAGTTACGATTTCTCCCATAGGAAATGTATAGAGAAATATTTTTGTATTCTTTTCATTTGTGTATTCCATGAATGTAAACAAATGCTCAAGCAGGCACTGGATTGGGATACGTAGTAATATTAATTTTCTTTTCATAATTATGAAAAGGCGAGGGTCCGCCGCAGGCGGGCCGGCCAGCTGGAGGGGGGTCCAGGGGAGCGTAGCCCCCTGTCTAGCCGCCAGCCACTTTCTCATAATTATGAAAAGGCGAGGGTCCGCCGCAGGCGGGCCCGAGCCAGCTAGAGGGGGGTCCAGGGGGGCGTAGCCCCCCCGGCTAGACGCGAAGCCCGCCGAAGGCGGGCGGCGCGGCTAGTTTTTCATATATATTGCGATTAATATGGTATAAAAAGACAAAAGATTATAATTTTTTTTTTATTTTGACGTTTTGGTGGTTGACGATTAACCCTCGTATCGGGTCTAACTTGTGATATTAAATTGAAATTAATCATGCTGCATCGCTCATTTAAAATATAAAAAAAATCACATCAGCATTATACCTCGTTTAGTAAAAAACGCTTTAATTCTCATTGTACTGTACCTAATTCCTATGCATTTAAGTTTACGACTAGAGAACTTATTAATTCCCCTCTATCTTTGCCCGCATGACCTGTGATTGGAATAAGCTACCTGCCTTAATTTTTTTTATGAATTTTAATCCGAGTCGTTTGAGTCAATTTTAAGAAAATTGGAAATAACTGAAAAAATACATCCGTAAAATACTACATTTTGGGCGATTTTGTTTTTATCAAATTTTTGTTATAGCTTCTCAATAAATTGTTGAGAAATTTGATAATATACGTCTATAAAATCATCTGAAAATCTAGTTGATAGCGTTTCCAAATGCATGTCGTTAGTTGTCACCAGTACAGTTGCAATTTGTCAAAATTCGGTAACAACTTTACAGTCATTTGACTGGCACCATCAGCTTGTCCTCGCCTATATATACCCCCTTACTATTATTCCTCACCCCTATATAAGTCTGTCAGTCAATGAAAATATGACAAAATTTATCTAATATATCTGTATCAGATAATTTTTAAAATTGTCATCAATATTTAATTAATAATTCAGGTCCTCAAAATTATGTCCAAAATAATGTAACTGGTCCCCGATAAAAATTGTCCACAAAATTTTAATAATAATAAAGAAAATAATTTTAAAGAAAACGTTCTGTCTGTCTTCAGTAGTCTCGTCAGAATTTTTATATATATATAGTCTAATATTTGTCCCATCTGCCACCTAATGTAAATTTAAATAATTAACAAAATTTACCATTTAGCTGAAAATGATCCTAGTCAAGTTGTTTCGGCCCTTTTATATTTGAGAAATCAGGAAGTGTTTTTAATTTCGTTTTTAATTTCTAATTGGGGGATAAATGGAATCATATCGTCATTTCTTTGCTATTCCTTCTCGTTTTTTACTATTTAAGTGTTTGCGGAATTTTGTCGCAAACAAAAAAACTAAACACTTTTGCAAATAGGCTTTGCACAATTCAAGTTGTTATCTTAAACTTAAAGATATATAATATATAAATATATATATATAAAAATCCAAATGATCGTTCCCATACATTATACGCCGTGACGACGTCGTTAGGTTCAATAAGAGCATGTCAGTGGGTCACATTAAAATTTCTATGATTTCCTTCCAGGAATCATTCACTTGTGGGTACGGGTCTTCTCTTTCCCCTAGAATTAGTTTTTTATTTTTTTTTTGTTCAATTTAAAGTTTAATAATATTCATATTTATGGGTTTTTTTTTTTATTTTCATTCATCTTTCTTCTAAATTAAATAAGCTTTATTTACACTCTAAAATTGCTACAAATTTATACATAAAATTGAACTGATATAGATGATCCAGTGCGGAGATCATGGTTGTAATTTTTTTTTTTTTGGTGCTTCAGGTTCATTTTGAATCTCCAATCCATGATGGCTCTTGGTCAACTCTGTCTATAATCTGGCATCAAGAGGAAAAATTTCCTAAAAAACCTCTTAACTTTTCTTTTGAAGTTAAATGGGACGTCTTGTTAGTTCAATTAAATGAGATATGGAATCAGAGGCAGCTTCAGCTTCCATATCACCTTTAATTGACATACACAGCCCACAACCTATATCTAAACTTGTTAGTTGGATGTTTGTGATTTCAGGATTCCAGGGATTGTTCATTGTAGCAAAAAATTTCTTTACCTGCTTCTTCTCCACTCTTCCACGAGAGCTTTCCCCCTCAAGACCAACTAGGATGATTTAATTGTTTATCCCTGGCGGCTGGTTGGCTTCTAGTTAAGCATCCAGACGCTTTTAATTTTTTGGCTGCATATGCCTTTCTGTATAAATTAGTTTTTTTTTCCAATATTCTAGTTAATTCTTGTTATTATCAATATGATGTCTCAATGTGATTAGTATGTTGTTTTTTTGAGAGCTTCTCCTGTGTCATTAAGATTAGGTATTAAATAATCGTATTTATATTCATTAATATTGTTAGATAATCGGTTAGTTTCAAATGCTTCCTATTTGTGATTAGCAAATTGTTTCGATTCAGTCGATATGTCCAATCCCAATGAATCACTTAGGCCAAATGAAAGATTTTTGAAGTAATTAGCAATCAAAACGTGGGCCAAGGGAGAAGTTCACGTTTATAAATTGATATATTGAATTAGCTTGATATCTCTTGTTTTATAATTTTACTAATATTGATAGCTGGACGAGGTATTCGATATCAATGTATATATACTCTCAACAAATAATAATGCTTTCTTTTATTATCTCTGAATAATTTTGAAAAGCCGAGAAATAAAAAATCTCGCAAAATTATCTATCTCTATTATAATTTTATATAAAAGCATATGGCCGGGTGTTATTTTCATGTTTGAGACAAATCTCTCATTGACTCGCTTGTCGATTTAGTTAAAACAATGTCTACGTAAATTTGATCTAATTATCTACTAGAATACTCGTTGTAATAGCCTAAGTTCTGTGTCCAAGTACGATCATATCGCAATTTTTTCAAACTTATAAGCCACTCCCGATTTATCTTGATCCTTGCTATACAATTCGGATTCATATCCCACTTGCCGTAAAAATTTTCAAACATTGCCAATGTCTTCTCCGTCTCTCTTTAATTGGAGTTAATCTCTGTGCTGAGAGATGGGAAATTAAAAAAAAACAAAAAAAAATCTATATATATATATATACAAGAAAAAGTAAAATGAATGTTAATTCGTTAATTTTTTTAAATTCATTTATTTTAATTCTATTTAATATAACGCGCTCCTTTCACGCGCCAACAAAGATGCCATTTGGGTAATGTTTTAATAATCGCTTCAGGACCAAGCCCGGGAAAGTAGAGAGAGAGGATACATACGTCATCACCCCCACTCTAAAAGGTTAGACTCGAATCAAAGCTGCCATTCAGATTTTCCTATTATGATTGGATGGCTTAACCAAAGAGTTTGGCCTAGCTCTCTCCCCTGGAGCCCTATTCTTTTAATGATGAGGCTGACAACGCCACCTTGGTTAGTTGCCGGAGAGGCCTGATCGAGTTGACATCGTTTCCGCGTTATTTGGATTAAAAATTAAATCCATCATGGCGATCTCGTTTAGGCACGCTCATGTTCTCATAGTCTTTCTCGTTACTTTCAAAGGTATTTTACATTTTATTTTTATATCGTTGAATAAATTTAATTAAAATATGATAAATAAGCAAATTGAAATATAATTTATAATAATATTTTATATTTTTTATAAAATCATTATCCAATATACGATTGATCAGCCAAGCCAAAGATAACTATTTCACAAAGAATATATATAAACAAGACCCGGAATTTGTTTATTCGTTTACTCAACTGAATAATTTGATCTCTTATTATTTTAAAATTATCCTCTCTCTTGAATTCCCCTCTCAATTTTTACGGGACTATTTTCTCTCACCCTTTCAGTTTTTCTTGTTTCTTTATCCGTTTACTATTTTCTCTTTTAAAGATAGTCTTTATCAATCAGTTTTTTAAATATGTTTTCGAGGCAAGAATCCTCAAGTCAAATTATTTTCTCATTTCTTTTCTTAAAATAAATTTCTCTCCTTGATTGAATTAGTTTCTTTCTATATTATTAATCTCATATACTGAGATATCATACCCGGGCCAAACCTGTTCAGACAAGTTGAACCTAACTATTCAATGCATAAGGGGGACCTTCCTATTCAATATATACTCGAATATTTTAATTACAAAAAATAAAAATATTAAGAAAATATTAATTTTCACTGTAAATTCGAACTGGATTTAATTCAGTTTCTATTTAATATTGCTATTATAGGCGAGGATTGATAGCATAGCCAGGATGTCTCTTTTTAGCATTGGGGCAGATTTTTTTCTATTTTTAAAGAAATGCTTGAATTTTTGATATGACCATGATATAAAATTAGAGCCAGAAATTTTGTCTTTCGTCTAGAGGGGATTTGGCTGAATTGAAGACTATGTCGACAATTTTTTTCTATGATAGGGAACATATTCGGGTTTTTTCTCTCTCCATTCATTTTACTAGAGGTGGCAAAGTCTTTTTGATCCAGATTTATTTAAAAATAACGAAAATATAGTAGAAATATTAAGGTACACTAACCTATAAAAACATAAGTTATTTGAGTTATACGACAACTAGGCCCAAATTTAAAACAAATATTAAGGCAACTTAAGTAATTTTCGGTTGAGGATTCGAATATTTTTTTTTTCTACAAGAAAAATAAATTTTAAGCAGCTAGGCAACTTTCTCGGCTTCGGCTCGGTTAGTTTCGGTCCAAAACTGTTCCAGTTAGGCCTAGTACATTCCTAATACCCCCGCACACGATCAATAATATTGTCAATACTAGTATTGACAATACCATTGTCAATATGCAATTCAATAATAATAGACCGCACACTGATCAATATTATTGTCAATAGTTTCATTTCATTTGCATTTTTAGTCGAGACCGGACATAATTCTTTATTTGATTATGAGTAAGAAAAAGCGTGTATTTAATGCAGATGAGGCTTAAATCATTCGCTCTCTGTCCATGGTATGATAATAATAAAATTTGAGGCATTATCATGATTAGGCTACGTACAATTGCGTATGCCCAATATAACCTAGCGAGGATTATATATATTTTCAGACATTAGCCTGGCCCTGAAGATGGTCCCATATGTGATCGAAACGTTGGCCCTGGTTTATTAATCAATATAAATAAATAAAAATCTGGTGTGACTGTCGCACAGCACACAGCTTTCTCTTACCTTCGGTAATCGTAAGTTGTGTTCTGTGCTTGTCACACCAGATTTTTTGTGTTGACATATATTTAATTTTCAATAGTACGGTACATTCAAATTTCAAGATGTAAAATTATAAGTATGGGAAAATATTTATATTTTGTTACCATGGCAACCATTTCTCCTATCAGGGGCGTATATAAGGGGGGTGTCGAGCCCCCCCCCCTGAAATTTCCCAAACACAATATACATATATAGGGATATACAGACATAAGCGCAACAAATTTTTCCGCAGGATGGAAAACTTTGGTTCCGGAAAAAAAATTTCGTGTGAAAAAAAATTTAATTTCTTAAAAAAAAAAATTTCCACAGAAAAATTTTTGAGTTCAGCCCCCCCCCCCCGAAAAAATGTCTATATACGCCCCTGTCTCCTATCTTTCCTATGAAATACAAGAGTTAAGTGGTCTTCAGAAGATTTCAATGGCAAAATGAGAATATACATTTTAAAGAGGATCTAAATAATAATTGATTTATGAATTTAAAAAAAAATCGTTGGAGCAAATTTCGAGAAAATCGAAAAAAACTGAAAAACTACATAAGTAAAATACTAGTACTCTTTGGCCGATTTTGTTTAAAAGCTTATTTTCACGCTCCCGGGGGGTATTTAACTTATATATTAAATTTCAGCCTCATAGCTCAATTCCTTCATGCTTAAGATTCAACACAGACACACTTAAAAATATGAGAAGAGCATGATGTTCCCTCGACCAAATTTCTATTTGAACTGAGTATTGAACAAATTATTGAAAAACAACCGCACACGATCAATATTATTGTCAATATCCCCACCACTTTCGAATATTGATGTTTGAAAATCAAAAAATTTAAATTTTCGTCAATATGCTTTTTCAATATCAATATCACCCCGCACACGGTCAATAGTATTGACAATATTTTTTTTTATATTGACAATACTATTGATCGTGTGCGGGGTATAACAACAAAGTTCCGTGACTGTTGCGAGACAAAGTCGCGTGACCACACCTAGACACCACGACATAATGTTAAATTGAGACGATAAATTTTTTACTTGCTTTTACCTCTATATCTATCTATTCGATTAATATAAAGAGTATATAGAGTGTTAGGCCGTGTCCAGATGAGGCGTTTCAATTTTCATTGCGTCCAAATACCGCGTTTTACTCGCGTTTCAACGCTGGGAGGAATCAGAGTTCCGGTATCGCTCCATTTCAAAAAAATATATTACCACTCGCAACGGTCTCGCGCGTAGTACTGGACGCAGCAATGGCACCCCGAGTATCTCGAATCGCGCGGCGCTCGCGCGTAAAACGCGCGAGTCGAGAGTCTCGCTCGTTGCACGCGTTTTACGCGCGAGTTAGGAAACGCGCGTAGGCATCTGGACGGAATATATGTGGCTCTAGTATCTCGAGTACGCGCGAGTGGACTCGCGCGTAAAACGCTTCATCTGGACAAAGCCCTAGGAGAAATTTCTTGATATATTTAATTTCTTTGTTTCTTAACCGATCTTTTAATCTAGCTTTTAATATCTAGCTTCACAATGGCCTAAACAATAAAAAAAAAAAATTAGATATAAGTTAGTTTTTTGTTTCCTTGCTAGTGACTCTCAATTGTAATTAAGTGATATTCTAATAAATGTTTTCTTTCTTTTTCAGATGGGCGTGTATCTCCAGTGCAATAGTGATTAAGTGTTACTTTTGATTAGTGAAATAGTGATCAAGTGTTAAGTGTTAGTGCCGAGTTAGTAGCAGCGCCAGGAGGCTCGAGCCACGTCCAGATCTGCAGCTGGTAAATATTTTTTTATTATTACTAACACTTAAACAAACACAGAGAGCCCTTCAGAGATAATTCTAGGCCCAAATAGTGAAAAGTAGAGAAAATAGCATTGGGTATTATCTATTTATCTAATTTTTTAAATTTAAATTCTTTGCATATTCCCTTTCTTTCCCTATATATTTGTCTAAACTTGACCACAAATATTGAGAGGCTCTTCGGCTTGCACCTGTCTCCCTCCTCTGATAGCCCCTACACAGACACGAATGCATAAATAGCAACAAAATATAAACTTACTAATTTTTTTTTCCTTTTTTTTTTCCAGATCCCGAGTGAGCGAGAACGTCGAGCTACTGGGTACCATAGAACAAATGTAAGTTTTAGCGTGGTGCAAATAAAATTAAAGGGGCTTAGGGCTCAGATTAGCTTTTTTTTAGGATGTTTTTTTCTTTTTCAGCTGACCCTAGATAGAATTTGCATTTTTCTTTAAAATTTCAATTAATAATTAACAATAATTTTCTAATCTTTAATTTTTTTTCTTTTCTTTACATAAATCCATTTTCAATTTAATTCATTAAATTTGCATTTAAATTTTTTAAATTTTAAATTCATAATTAAATTGAATTCATTTTTATAATTTAAATAAACATTATATTAGAAAATTTTTTTACTCACATCATAAATGATGGATCAACAGTATTATATTAATAATTTTTTAATCTTTACATAAAATTTGCATTTAATAATTTTAAATTTTAAATTCATAATTAAATTCAATTTATTTTTTCAAAATTTAAAAAAATATTAGACTATATTAGAAAATTCCTCCCCTCACATCATGCATGGATCGAGAGAAAGAGGTTCTTTCTCTCTTATCAGCCGCCGAGGGATGGATTTCATCATCAACTTTGGTACCCAGGCTCTTAAGGTGTGATTTTTAAGCTGGAATACAAATTTAAATGTATTCAGTTTTCGATTGATTTACTGTAATTTAGAAAATTCATTTTGCACACCTTAAATTGTAGTTAAATAATTTGATTGTAGAGGGTGGAGGGTGCACCATGCCAACGAGAGGGATTTTTGTGTTATTTTCAAACTTGCAGCTACAGTGAATATATTATGAAGAAAAGTATTGATATATTAGTGAAGAAATCAACGATATATTAGTGAAGAAATCAACGAGAATTTCTTTCATTCTAGGCCTCTTTTTGGAGATTCGTTGTTGTGGTTGTTGTTGTTGTAAGTTGTAGGTGTCTTCTAATCTT
>JAKCPI010000265.1:0-22936 GCA_023213315.1 Euborellia annulipes
AAAAAAATCAATTTCTTAATTAAAAGTAAACACAAATGAGGTGAATGACATTTGTTAAATATATATTTAATCTATTTAAATAATCTCATAATTTTGATAATTAAAAACTAAAATATGTTTGCTTAATATTATTTCTGTATTTCTTAAAAGAATTTTGAAATTTTTTCTTTTCTCGAAAAAATTCGAAATAAAGTGAACTTGTAACTAATCGAAATTTTTCTTTTTCTTATAGTGGTTTAGACGCCTTTGGAAGAGTTTGGGATTTACGTACTGGGCGATGTATCATGTTTATGGAAGGCCATCTGAAGTCCATCTGTGGCATCGATTTCTCACCAAATGGGTAAGTGTTTACTTTCTTCTTACCCTAAATATGAAATATAGAGAGAATTTTGGAATTATGTCAATAATTCGATGTCGAGATTTTGATGGATATACACGTTATGAGGTCCCTGAATCCAGAAAAGTGCTTTTCGAGACATGGTCTGTCTGTGTGTCTGTGAACAAAATATCTCAAGAACGAAAAGAGCTCCGAAATTGATTGAAATTTTATATTTAAGTTAGGTACCCCCTGAGGGAAAATTTACTTAAAAATATATATATAACAAAATCGTATGAGCGAATTTTGGAAAAAAAGTAAAGTAGGGGAAAGTCGGATAAAACTGAGACCCTTAATAGTTTTTTGCTTTTAATTTATTAACTATAGGAATGAAACGGTCAATATTTGTGATAAATTGATCCCTTCTGAAGAAAAAAGCAGCAAAATTAGTGGTGAACAATTGCAATTATGATCATAAAAACACATTTTCTGAAAATGTTCATTGCCCGGATTTGTCTCACCATTTCGGATAAATAACAGAAGCATTCTTCATTCTTTCCCTTTTTTTGTTATTATTCATTTTATGTCCTTCAGGATTACATTTCTAGGATATTTGTCAAGGTGTTGAAGATGATTCTTTGAATATATTCTAATATCCAAGTTGAAACTAGGTTCGAGGGTTGGCCAACTCCCTCTGGCGAGACGAAGCTAACTTCAGCTTCAACTAACGCATTTCAATTTTTAAATTTTAGTTAAAAAAATAATTTTTTTAAAATTAATTATTTTAATTTATAATATTTATTTAAATTAATGTCAATTTTTATTTTTAATAATTTTTATATGTTAAGTCTTTATTTAGTAGCTAACTTCAAAAAACCCTTAATACTGAAGAGAGTTTATTGCCTGAGGGTTTCTGCATTACATACTACCGATAGGTTTTCTTTCTACCCAAACATGAAAAAACCGGCCCTTTGGCAGTTTCCATCATAAAAATTGCATTTTTTAACCTTTTTCACTTAATATATCAATATTATATTCCTAACGATTTAAAATATGCTACTCTATCGTTTCCCAGGCACTGATCAATACAAACAATTTTTCAGATATCATCTGGCCACAGGGAGTGAAGATAATACCTGTAAAATTTGGGATTTAAGAAGACGCGCCTGCCTTTACACTATCCCAGCTCATATGAATCTTATTTCACAAGTGAAATATCAACCGGAATCCGGTTTCTTTATTGTTACTTCTTCCTATGATAACACAGCAAAGGTAAATTCTATTTTTTTTTCCTCTTTTTGTAGACTTTTTAACTTGGTCATTCATTATTTTAAATAATAATGAAATAAAGAAAAATATTAATCTTAAAAAGAAATATTTTAAATGAATCAATCATTGATGTTAATCTTTTTTGTATATGTAACTTGCATAATACATAACTCGAAAAATTTTGTGCGAATACCCAGAAGTATATATATATATATATATATATATATATATATATATATATATATATATATATATATATATATATATATATATATATATATATATATATATATATATATATATATATATATATATATATATATATATATATAATAATAATAATAATAATATCTAATAATAATATATATATATATATATATATATATATATAATAATATATATATATATATATATATATATATATATATATATATATATATATATAATAATAATAATAATATATATATATATATATATATATATATATATATATATATATATATATATATATATATATATATAATATATATATATATATATATATATATATATATATATATATATATATATATATATATATATATATAATATATATATATATATATATATATATATATATATATATATATATATATATATATATATATATATATATATATATATATATATATATATATATATATATATATATATATATATATATATATATATATATATATATATATATATATATATATATATATATATATATATATATATATATATATACAGTATATTCCTCTGCCTCTTTACCGACAACAGTGTACATCTCCAATTGCTTCAATTCAACTTTAAACTTTAAATTAAATTAAGTTGAACACCTTTATACTTTAATCTAGGCTGAAGTAAACTTTATTTTTTTTTATCTAAAATTTCCCAAAAATGTCATTAGATTTAGTAAAAGACCTTTAAAAAAATTCCTAACTCCCTCTCCCGACAAAAACATCCTGATATAATATACTTAGGTTTGTGAAAAATCCTTAATGACGTTTTTGAGAAATTATGTGCTTACATAAATCGATACTTGAAATTCAAAGGCCGTAAAGGACAAAAATGAGTATATCTACAGACACGTATAGCAAAAACGAGTTATATAAGGAAGTCTGAAAAGTTATGAGGAAAAATGTTTTTTTTTTTTCGATTTTAGCTCTACGGAAAAGTAGCAGCATTTTGTCCTTTACGCCCTTTGAAAAATAAATTTAAAATTATTGGAACAGATTGTTTTCTGTATTTGCTTGATAACAAAAAAATTAATTTCCATAATTTTTTAATAAGTCATTAAAAAAATTATAACTTTCTGTCCCAATAATCCCTTATGAATTTAATTCATTTGAAAAATTCCCTGTAATAGTCTAGTTCAGTGGTTCCCAACCCGTGGCCCACTTGCGGGCAGGGGCGGATTAATGCAATTTTGTCGGGGGGGGGGGGCGTTTTTTTTTTAAATTTATTTATTTATTTAAGGACTTTGTCGGCATCTATGGCCATTTTAGACCACTTTCCTATTTATTTAAATTGATTGGTAACAAATTCAATTAAAATTAAAGAGGGGGAAATCATCATTTCTTTAGATTACTAGTTTTTATAACGTTTTGAATTTCTTCTCGGGGGGGGGGCGTTCGCCCCCTGCGCCCCCCCCCCCCCCTTAATCCGTTCCTGCTTGCGGGCCGTAGGCCGATTGGAACTGGGCCGCGGACGTCTAAGGAAAGATAAAAATTATATATATATATTATCCACACTGGGCCTCAGCATTTTTTTACGGAAAAAGTGGGCCGCACAACAAAAAAGGTTGGGAACCGCTGGTCTAGTTTTTTTAAAAGTATGACGCCGCTTAAGAAAAGCGTTTAGAATGGGAATTTCCTTTGGCCTCTTTAGTCCGGTTTATCATGACAACCAGATTCAAACGAAATAATTTATAGGCTGAGTACTTCGTTATCATAGCTATCTAAATTGACTTCATAAGCTTATGCAGCAGAAAAAATTTTTTTTTGTTCCCCTGTGTTATTATTGATTGCGAGTGATTGCATTTATTTACTTTATTTTTTTATTACTAATAAACTAACTGTTATTTGCAGGTTTGGTCAAATAAAACGTGGCAGCCATTGAAGACTCTTTCTGGACACGATAGCAAAGTCATGGGCACCGACGTCTCACCTGATTCTCAATTCATAGCCACCTGCTCTTATGATCGAACGTTTAAACTCTGGCTGGCCGAATAGACACAATCAGGTGAGATTTGATGTCTCCAAAAACTTTTAAAAGACGAGCAACTTTGTAATATTTAAACATTTTATTAATTAAAATCTATACGAATAATTGTAAATATTTATTATTTTTATAAATTATTGTATAATTATAACAAACATTCATCTTAGATGAATATTTTATTATAATTAAATTAACAACATAAATAGAATAAAAAATGGATTTTTATTCCCTTCATAAAATAAATCATATTTATCCCTTATATGTATATCCGTCAACCTCTTATATTCCTTAGCTGACATAACCCCCCCCCCTGAATGGGGCTAAATGTTATTCATGTTTTCAAACAGGCGCGGATTCCCTGGAGAGATAATTCAGGCGACTTCGTCCCCCTCCATAATATTTTTTTTTTGTATATTTCATTTATTAAGGCCCATTAGACTGGCGTTTCGGTCTTGATTAAGACCATCTTCAGATCTGGTGGGCTGTTAATATAAGCAATCATATAGTTTAGCATGAACATATATTAAATAAGGTATTTATAATAATTTTTTATATATACTAAATATATAATTTTATATATACTAAACTAATATGATTGAATATTTATTTACCTGCCTATATTAACAGCCCACAAGCTCTGAAGACCGAGCTCTTAATCAAGACCGAAACGTCAGCCTAGTTGGCCTTATTAAATGAAATAATCAATAGCTGCTGCTATTCTTTTTAATTCCTCATCAATTATTCCAGCTATAAAATTTGCATCATTCAATAAATAAGATTATTTTAAATTAATTAAATTCTCCTGCACCAGGTAGATAGATTCTTGGTTTAATAAAAAGATGACAATTATAATTTATATATATATATATATATATATATATATTATAATTGTCATCTTTTTATTAAACCAAATCTCTCTACCTGGTGTATGAGAATTTAATTAAAATACTGGTTCACACTAAAATTTTCTTAAATTAATCAAATTTAAAAAAAAATCAATCCAACTCCGATACCAAATAATATCATCCTCCAGATTTCCCAGTCACCGATCCTTCACGCGAAAACTTCTTATTTAAGATCGATTCTAGAACTCTTGAACCAGTATATTGCAATATTTATTTCATTTTTTTGAACCCCCCCCCCCCCCCCTACTATCCTGTTTGTGAATTATACAACTTACTCCTGTATTTTAGTAAATTTAATAAAATAAAGATGTTGATAATAGAAGTGGCTGTTCAGCAATTAGAATGTTGAAGGAAGAGAGGATGTCAGCCAAAAAAGGAGCCTCTATCGAATAAAAATCTCCAATCAGAAAACGTTTCGGGTTTAATTAGATAAAACCATCATCAGTTCTTTAGAGCTGAAATGAGCATAAATAATAATTGTAATACAACAACATAAAAAATTTTTTTAAATTATAAAAACATCAGATCTTACATTATTGGCAATCTCAAGATGCACACCATTGAGATGCAGATAGAGTTGTTATATATAAACATATACAAAATTATATAAAGAATACAAAATTTGCATATTAGTTGTGTGATGCTCATTAGTCAACACGGCCAAGTCTCAAATGTATATAAAATTTAATTTATCATATAATAACTGTATTTGATAATTAAATTTTATATACATTTGAGACTTGGCCGTGTTGACTAATGAGCATCACACAACTAATATGCAAATTTTGTATTCTTTATATAATTTTGTATATGTTTATATATAACAACTCTATCTGCATCTCAATGGTGTGCATCTTGAGATTGCCAATAATGTAAGATCTGATGTTTTTATAATTTAAAAAATTTTTATGTTGTTGTATTACAATTATTATTTATGCTCATTTCAGCTCTAAAGAACTGATGATGGTTTTATCTAATTAAACCCGAAACGTTTTCTGATTGGAGATTTTTATTCGATAGAGGCTTCCTTTTTTGGCTGACATCCTCTCTTCCTTCAACATTTTAATAAAATAAAAATGTGTTTTTTGTATCACAATAATTTGAAAGAATGTAAGCGTTTGTCTATTACCCAGTAAGGACTTTCCTCCCAAACCGCAGACAATATATGATAATATTACCTTATAGTGAATGCAATGAAATAAAATAGCATTCAGGGATCAAATCAGATAAAAATTCTGTATTTAATTGAAGGATGCGAAAGGCCTAACAATCAAATAAAAATTGATTTTTACGCTGGCTGCTTTAATATTTCATTACATATTATCATTTGATCCGTATTGAAAAATCCTTCATCCTTCATTCTTCTTTTTCCCTTAGATTTGGAACCTCTTCGCTCATCTTTCATCCAAGAAGATTCTCAGATTTACGATCATTTGTTCTAAACAAATCAAGAGAGCACATCTTCAAAAAAATTCTATGAAAAAATTTGCTAGTTAAAATTAATAAATTTTATATGAAAAAGAAGAAATGATCAACTTTCGGCTTTGAATTCAAAAATGTTTGAACCATTTTTTTATATTTAATTTGATCTCAAAGTGAAGAAACAAAAAGTTTATGGATCTTTAAATGAAAATTTTCAAATCCTATCCTTGTTGAATGTGCTTGACTAACAAACCAGAAACAGCCACATGGTTAGAAGTGATCATGTTTATTTAATAACAGCAACAATAAAGACAAGCGCAAACTAAAATTGGAAATTTCAAATTGTTTGTACAAAACACTAAACTATGAAGGCAACGACAATCGTGACGATCACCTACAATTTATAGTTTCTATTTTTTTTAAATAATCCTTTTTTGCTACATACAACCCAACGATTAAGAACAATTGTGGTCGGGATTGTTCCACTTCTTCTTGAGGATTGAAATTGTCGGAAAGAGAGCCGAATATTGAAACTGAGTGCTGACTAAATAACCATGTAAGTAACAATACAAATATTAATTTATAGCTTATTGATAGAGAATATTAAGGCTAGTTTTTATTTCTTATTTTGACACTCACGATGACATAGGGATCATAAATCAATTATTTTTTAGATGCCCTTTAAAACAATATATACAGTGCGAATATTTTAGTGTCAACCAGTATTCCAATTAAAATCTCATGGCCCAAGTAGATATATTCTTGGTTTAATAAAAAGATGACAATTATAATTTACATATATATATATTTCTTTATTTCAGAGCGTATTATTTCGCCGAACAGCTAACAAGTTTGCGCAAAAATCACTTGTTTCGGCGAAATAACGCCTTCATCAGAACCATATTAACTGAAATACAATTCATTCGAAAAAGATCTGTGACTGTAGGCTTAATGATGGAGTCATGAAAAAAACAAGACGATTGCAGCCAAATATTATTTTATTTTAAATCTCGCCCTCACGACTGACGTTTCGGCCCGAGGTCTAGGCCATCTTCAGAGCCGGTTGGCAATAATCAAAACTTGCAACACCAGCGACAACATTCAGCATGTGGTCCGCTCACAGCAAAGCGTAGATTTAAAATAAAATAATATTTGGCTGCATTCGTCTTGTTTTTTTCATAACTCCATCATCATGAAATACAATTACAAATTACAAATGTATTTTACAAATAGGACAGAATAAATTAAGTATATATTTTACCTCTTCACTAAGTATGTTAAATTTAAACAGAGCTTCCAAGATCTTGGTTATCAAAATTAAAATGAATGAGGTATTATAAAATAAGATAAGTAAGATTAAACGTTGCAAGCTCTGTTTAAATTTAACTTTCATTGTTAGTGAAGAGGTAAAATATATACTTAATTTATTCTGCCCTATTTGTAAAATACATCATTATAAAAATTTGTAATTGTATTCCAGTTAATGTGGCTCTGATGAAGGCGTTATTTCGCCGAAACACCAAACTTGTTAGCTTCTATACGCTCTGAAATAAAGAAATATATATATATATAAATTATAATTGTCATCTTTTTATTAAACTAAGAATGTATCTACCTGGTCCAGGAGATTTTAATATATACAGTATTCTCATTTTGCCCTTTTGAAGCAGGGGAAATGGTTGCCATGGTAACAAAATATAAATATTTTCTCATTTATGATTGTGTGTCTGTCTCTTCATTCCTCCTTAAGGCGTCAACAGGGCCGGATTTAAGTGTATGCCGCCTATAGGCTAAAGTACTTTTGCGGCCCCCGAAAACGAAATTTTTGCCGCCCTGCGGAAATTTTTTTGTCCTTCCGTGAATATCATTTTACCCTTTTTTTTTTTTTTTGGGGGGGGGGAACGAAAACGAAATTTTTGCCGCCCTGCGGAAAATTTTTTGTTTTCTTAAAAATCATTGTAGCTTTGTTTTTCCCTCAATTTAATAAATTTCCAATTCGCCGCCCCAGGATTTGTTGCCGCTCTAGGCTGCAGCCTTTTCAGGCTATTTAGTAATATAGCCCTGGGCGTGAGACCCTGGCCGACCTGTTCTATTTCTTCCATGATAGGGTTGGAGGGAAAGAGTAAGGTCCGCCGACCACACATTGCGGGAATAAGGCAAGGAGAGAAGAAGATGAAATTTTGAAAAGCCCTCGTGCCGTTGGTAACGTGCTTTTGCCTTCTATACCTAGGGTCGCGAGTTCGGACCCCAGGCAGTCAGTTGATTTTAAGTCATTTGGTATCCAAATTGCTTAAATAAATATGCCTGGACCCCAAATATATATATAAATATATATTAATTAAATACGAGTTTCGTTAAAAGTCTTATATGGCCTGAGTTGCCGAGAAGACTTGTGAGTGTGAATGGGAAAACTTTTTCGTGTGTGTTAAAAAAAAATTTTTTTTGGTAACTTTGTTCTACATATATACTCGCAAAATAATAGGACCAATTTCTTCATGTTCAAAATGTAAGTGATAAGAGATTTTTCAGGTATTTAGGGTAGGAATAAAAAATATCTTAATAAGAATGTGAGAATGATATTCGAAAAATAGGACAAACTTTTTTTATTTTAAAATTATTTTCAAATAATTTATATTCTTTCTAATTGAAATAATTTGGAACGATGCCAATTATCTATTAGTAAAGGACCTGGTCCCCCACCCCCTTCTCTCCCCCCACTCTCTCACCTGAAGGTGACACGCCATTGGCTATCTAATCTCCATAGGGCAGCTGCAATTCGAGTCTACATGCTAAGTCAATGAGGAAACTATCCTTTATATTCCAATGCAAAGTCAAAGAGGCTTCAGTAGTGAGTGGGCAGCGATAGAGGAAGCACCTTCCGTGTTAATTGTGTCCAACCTTCATTTGGGACATGGCGTCGCTTGGAGCAGACGTGCCTAGGCCGGGCTCCCGTAAAAATTCGCCTTTCTTCTAAACTTTAAGCACTTTTAAGGTAAATTTCATCTCTCCACGTTCATTAATACTTGGTTTATTATTTGAAATATTAGAAATATAAATGTCGCCACGAAAAATTATTATTTATTAATGTAATTGTGATTTTATAAAAATGTATTCATAGGTGTGGGAATAGAACAAAATATATATATGGAGGTGTTGCGAAGCGAGAAGTGCATTTATTTTATTAAATTATTTAAAGACAAATAATACAAGTATAGAAAATGATTTGGCTCTCTCTCTCTCTCTCTCTTCTTGACTCTCTTACAAGGGTCCGTATGCAAGTCAGGACAAGTTTGTTGGTTTGGTTTAATACAGGTAGGCCTATACGTAGTAGGCTTATGATTAGCATATGGATTACACGCATGAGTATAGGATAATTCACCAAAGCATACACGGGCAGCTGCACCACCCCCCCCTAGAAGTAAGAAAAAAAATTAATTGCAATCTGGACGGCCATGCCCGCCCCCCTAGATTTGATCCTGGGTCCTACTCCCTTGAAGATCCCTGTTCAAATCCGGGGAGAACAAGAGTAGTGTTCTGCAAAAAATTTCGAGGGCAAAATGAGAACATATTTTAAACGTTATTTGAAAAATAATTTAATTATGAATTTTAATCAAAATAGGAAAATAAAAAATTTTTTTAACTAATAAAAAATTATATTAAAAGTACAAATATTAAAAAAAAAAAATCTTATTAAGCTACTCACTACTCCTGAAATTACTTATTAAAATTCATTTTTCAAGTTAAAATAATTATTAATAATTTGAAAATTTAATTCCCATAGAGATTTCATTGGCAAGCTCCATCTCTCTTATCTCTGTCTCTGCCTTTGATTAATTTTTGCCTAGTGATTAAAACGTGTCTTGTGTTCTGTCAAAATAAATAAAAAAATCTATTTTATTTTAATTTTATAATTTCACCAAATGATTCTAAAGGTAAATTTAATTATTCTCTATTGATATTAAACCATTTTTATAAATATTCAGTGTTTAAATATATAAATATTAAATTTTTCTAACCTCTGCTGTCAATGTAATGCATATTTATTTTTCATTTTTATATTTTTCTCATTCACTTTTCACATATATATTCATTTTAATTAGGGTATTTAAAATATGGGTTAATTTTGTTTCTTAAAAATTTCATTTATTTTTATTTTTATTTCTGCATGTGCATGTCATATGTCTTTAGGCCTTGTGTTCTTAATTTCAATAATTCACATTATTCTAATTTCAATAATTTTAACATTAATAATTAATTGATTTAATTCCATTCATATATAATTCGGTGTAATTATATTTGTGATTTGAATAAACACAGACACATACAGGTCAGGAATGTCATTTTTCATTTCATACCAAAAAGGAGACAAATTTCTATCAAAATTTATTTATTTAAAGTCAACTCAACGGGTTATTAGTTTATTGAAGGTTTAAAAATATTCACTTTTTGGTTTTTTATTATAATTTTTTGAATTCCATATAATATATTATATATATATGATATATATATATATATATTCTTTTTAATTTTGTTGGCATTTGCCTACCATTTTGGCCACTATTCCAAATATATATATTTATACAATTCATTAACAACATTTTTATTAGGAAAGATTATTAATTGAGTAATTGTAAGAATTTATTTTATTTTTATTCAAGAAATAATTACAAAAATTCATTCCCTACTTGTCATTGAATGAGACAATTTTTGATTTTATTTGGGCTAAAAATATAACTATATATTCAAAAAATAAGACAACTCGACCAATCTCCCACCTGTCTATTGCCAGATAAGAGTCTAATAAATAATAAATCTTTTCTTTTGCAGATGAGTGTCTTCAAGTCTGCAACTTGGATTAGTTTCCAGCTGAACGAGGCCAGGCGGCATCGAATGATCTTCAACCCTGTGGCAGGTGATTATTATATGTTATTTGTTTCCATACACACACATACAAACACACACATTCATAAATCCTAAATTACAGTCAAATACCCTAACTTGGGACAGTTTTGATGTTCATCATGGTACCACCAGCAAACTTAAAAGATTTTATTTATTTTTATAACATGATTTTTCCGGACAAAGTTTGTAGTTTTAAAAATCCACGATGTTAGGCTCTGATATCCCTTAACTTGTTAAAACTTTATTTATCAAGCTTAGAACATCAAAAATGTTTCCTAAAGATATAGTAAAATTGTTTGAGTGGATTAGATTCACAAAAAATAGTCAAAATACTGAACTGCTGCAATCATCTGCCAAATTTTTTTTTTTTTTAATTTATTTGGTTTTTTTCGGCATCTGAGGTCATTTAGACCCCGTCTCTATTTATTGATTGGTAGCCAATTCGTTTGAAATCAATTTTTGTTTCATGAGTCGGGATGCGAACCGGACACTGATTTAAGTTAAGACAATTATGTAAAATTTTTACATTTTTTACACAATTTACTAAAATAAGGGAATCTTTCTCTACATTTGATAAAATGAGGGAAATTCGAACTGGACCAATTGAGTAACTTGTCAATTGAGGTAATGACAGGGAAAATGGACTACACAACTGTATAAATTTGTTTGTAGATGGCCGTAAGGATAATCAATTTTATTATAAGGACATCGGCCAGAAATAAATACTTTTGCGTATTATCTGTTAAGTTAACGATTTGCAAAACATCTGTTGATTGTACTGAGGATGATTCTGTCATTGGAATCGAAATATCTACAAATAAAACAGATAATACGCAAAAGTATTTATTTTTGGCCGATGTCCTTATAATACAAATTAAACAACTGTATAAATTAAGAGGAACAGATAATGTTATATATCGGAAAAAAAATCTGCCCCTTTTACTTTCTCTTACCTCTATATATGTTAATATATATAGAGTGAGAAAGTATTGGATTCATGTCAAAAATTCGATGTCGAGATTTTGATGGATATACACGTTTTGAGGTCCCCTGAATCCAAAAAAGTGATTTTCGCGACATGTTCTGTCTGTCTGTGAACAAAATATCTCAAGAACGAAAAGAGCTATGAGGTTGAAATGTTCTATTTAAATAAGGTACCCCCAAGGGACGTGACACGAAGCTTTTGAACAAAATCGGTCAAAGAATACTAGTACTTTACTGATGCCCTTTTTCAGTTTTTTTCGATTTACTCCATCTCCATAGACTGCCTCCCCCCTGGACGACCATAATCTGCCCCCCCCCCTCCCCCCCCCCCTAAATTTGATCCTGGGGGTACGCCCTTGAAAGCATATAGGAATATTCTTGCAGTTTATATCTATATCTTTTTTCATACACTTGTCTGACTTGTTTCTCGTATTTTTATTTCATTTAAACTTGACTATATGCATCGCCCGTCTTCGGTGTACACCTGGTCAGGCAAATTTCGATCTCCTAGACCCCCTTAGTTAAATATTTACTTCCATTTTTACTTTCTCTTACCTATATATGTAATATATATAGCCTATATAGAGAGAGTAAGTATTGGTTTCATGTCAATGTTTAATCTTTTCATTTTTTCTCTGACCATTTAACTTACCAGTAAAGAAACTAGCCGCGTCGCCTGCCTTCGGCGGGCTTCGCTCCTCTCCTATTGGAAATTTGTTCAGTTTTATAAACATTTCTGATATTCAACAACCTCCATTCAAAAATGATTGTCCGTTTTGATGAAAATGTTTATTCAAAAATGATGATCTCGTTAATTTTTTTTTTTTTTTAACATTCACACTTTTTTTCTCATTCACACTCACATTCACACACAGATTCACCCAGTCTTTTCGGCAACTCAGGCTATTTAAGACTTTAGCCAGTGGTTCCCAACCGGTGTGCCCCGGCACCCAAGGGTGCCGGAGAATGCTAAGGGATGCGCGAGATATTTAGATTAAAAAAAAATAAAAATAAAGAGGAGAAAAAATAAAGTTTTGTAAAAAAAAGGTAAATGATTAAAATGGAAGCGGCAAAATTCCGTAGGTCGGAAAAAATTAAGCTTTGCAAAAAAAAGGTCAAATGATTTTCACGCAAGAGAAAAAAATTTGACCCAGGGCGGAAAAAATTTCGTTTTGATAGTGGAAAAAATGAAGGGTGCGCTATTGTGTAATATTATTCCCAACGCACATTTGGGGTGCGTGGATTCAAAAGGTTGGGAAACGATGCTTTAGACGATACTTCATGTTTATAATATATATCTATTGGGGGTCCAGGCATTTCTATTTGAGTCATTTGGTATCCAAATGCCTTAAATAAAATCATCGGACTGACTGGGGCCCGAACCCGCGACTTTTGATATACGAGGTTAGCACGCTAACCCCTACACCAAGCCCCGAGGGCCTCATTAGTTTTATATACAATATATTAACTTCAATTTCGCTTTAGACAACTTTTTATTTATTTATGAAATAAATATTTTCTTACAAACTACTTATATTATTTTACATATCTCGTAAGTTGTGTGCTGTGCGACCAGTCACACCAGATTTTTTCTTAATCGAACGACTCCTCTTCTATTTATTTATTTATTTATTTTTTTTTTTTTGTCGTATGCGAACATTCCACTGTTTTCAACTAAAGAAATCCTATTTTGCTCTCTTCTTGATTTCCTAATATAAAAACACCAGCACCCCACCCAACCCTCTCACTCACACACAAATGCACACGCATATTTATTTATTTTTATTTCTTTCCCCCCCCCCCCCCCCATTCCCCTTTTGGCATTCACTTATCCAAATCGAAGAATTCAAATCAAAAGAAGAACCAACTAAATGTCTTGCATTATGTGATTTTATAAGACAAAGAATAAATGAAATATTTAGTGACTTCCTCTTTATTTCGATCCTTTATTTTAATTAGAAGAATATATAAAAATATTTTAATTGCAAAATAAAAAAATGGTTGCAAGGTCCCCAGGAGCGTTAGAAGCGAAATTTCACAGAACTGTTAATTGTATTAAAATGGAGCAGGTTAAACTCCTAATGCATGACTATTCCAATCAATTGAAATAAATAGGGACGGAGTCTAAATGGCCGAAAAAGACCTCAAAAATTTTGCACCCCTAAATTTAAAGAAAATCGAAAAAAACTGAAAAAGTACATCAGTAAAGTACTAGTACTTTTTAGCCGATTTTGTTTCAAAGCTTATTTTCATGCTCCCGGAGGTTACCTAATTTAAACATAAAATTTCAACCTCGTAGCTCAATTCCTTCATGCTTAAAATTGAAAACACACACACAGACAGACCATGTCGCGAAAACCACTTTTTTGGATTCAGGAGACCTCAAAACGTGTATATCCATCAAAATCTCGACGTCGAATTTTTGACATGAATCCAATACTTTCTCTCTCTATATATATTAACATATGTAGAGGTAAGAGAAAGTAAAAATTAATAAAAATTGACCGCACGGCACACAATTTTCTCTTACTTTTGGTAATCGAAACGCTATCGTTATAATAAACAAACAAAATATTTCAATTTTACTCAAAAGTCGATAAGATTAAGATTAAAATATGATTAATTTTAAACTGGTAACCGTTGGCTCTAGTTGAAACATTATGCTTTAATAGGAGAATTAAATTTAAGTTCACAAGGTTTTTTGTTGCAATGATCAAACACGTTGTGAACTCATCAAGACTTTGACGATAACCGTTATATATGATAATATCTATTGGGGGTCCAGGCATTTCTATTTATGCCATTTGGTATCCAAATGGCTTAAATAAAATCATCGGACTGCCTGGGGTCATCAAATTCATTCAAGAGCGGATACAAGGGGGGGGGGGGGGTAAAGGGGGCTATTTAAAAAGGATTTCGAATTTTAGGGGAAAAAATGAATCGAAGGGAGCGAATTTCGGGAAAATTTCCCATGTTTATAAAATTTACATTTTTAATTCTAATGTACAGTGAGGGACAATATTAAGTCACACCCATGTTTTTTCTACTTGTTATTATTTCATTATTATTATTTTTTTTAATATTCCAATAAAGATTTTCATTTCCTTTTATAAAAACAATGAAATAATCGCAATTAGAAAACGCATGGGTGGGACTTAATATTGACCCTCACTGTACCTTACTGTCGGAAATTAAATATATCTCGACACAAAAAATCTGGTGTGACCAGCACGGTGCACAACTTTCTCTTACCAAATAGTAAGAGAAAGTTGTGTGCTGTGCGCCAGTCACACCATATTTTGAGGTACAAAGGAAATTTTATCTTCAAATTAGTTGTTACACTTGCAATTAATCTTTTGAATAAAACGCGATACAAAAAATCCGGTGGGACAGCCACACAACTTTCGATTTAAAGAGAGTTCTCAATCACACCAGATTTTTAATTAGTGTAATTTCATTTGAAGACTTGGCCTTTTTTGAAGTAGGCTTTAAATTTACATTCCCACCCCATATCAGAACTTTTCTTTTTTTTTTAATTATTAAACTTATAAATAATTTTGTTTGAATAAATTGCATAAGCAATCAATCATCTTGAGGATAGCTTGAGTTTAATTTCAACTCGAAATTTCTTTTTAATAGAACAGAATTAATATTTAAACCTTTTGAATAAAATCTCAACATATTGGTTTCTCAAACGATGTTAGCCATGTTTTTGTCAATCGTCAAAAATAATAAATATATAAATAAGAAATTATATATAATATTTAAGATATTATATATATCGCGTAGGTAAGCCGCGAAACGGAGATTTATATAATTAGATATTACTTCATGTGGAGAAAAGTAGATATATAGCTGGATAGAAGATTTTGAAGTAGCAAGAAGAAGAAAGAGAAGCAGCTAATGGGTATTAAATAAATGAAATAATTACTAGCTGCTTCTCTTTCTTCTTCTTGCTACTTTAAAATTACTTCATGTACCCGAAAAAAGATATAAGGGTGCAGTGGCGGTCCCAGGATTTTGTCAAGGGGGGGGGGCCCAAATTTTTTTTTTTTTTTTTTTAATTCATTTAAGCTCTTTTTTTTGGCAGCGAAGGCCATTTAGACCTATTTTATATATTTATTTCACCTGGTTTGGTAGCCAATGGCCCAAAATTTATGATGTAGGGAAGGTAAAGAATAGGGTGGCGCTAAAATCCGACTAATTTTTTTTTCGACCTCGTGTTAGTCTAAATCCGAAGAGAGGCCAATTTGCACGTATTTTACATGAAATCTAATATGTTAAATAATATATCGTGAATAGAATATTTAAAAACTAATTTTTTTTTCAAAATTGCACAATAAAGCCCAGATAGCACAGTACGTCTTATGTACGTACATAGACGCACAGTTCGTCTTATGTACGTACATAAGACGAACTGTGCTATCTGGGAGATAATTTTATCACGAATCCAATGATGTACGGTTGCCTGCGGAAAACCTGTGCTGAATCCCGGTTGTTGCGGTTACTTTACAGATGCACTTTTTTCGGTTTTTTTTTTAGATTTTCTCAAAATTTCCTCTTACGATTTTGATTAAAATTCAAAAAACAATTATTTTTTAGACTCTCTTTAAAATGTATATTCTCATTTTCGGGTTGAAATCTTTTGAAAACCATTTTACTCTTGTACTTCATAGGAAAGAGAAGAAATGGTTGGCATGGTAACAAAATATAAATATTTTCCTATACTTATAAATTTTACATCTTGAATTCGAACGTACCCTACTGTCAGAAATTAAAAATATGTCGACACAAACAAATCTGGTGTGAGAAGCACAGGACATAATTTTCGGTTCTTCTTATGTAATCGAAACTTATGTACCATGGCAACCATTTCTCCTATCTTTCCTATGAAGTACAAGAGTAAATTAAAGTGTTCTTCAAAAGTTTTCAACCCGATAATGAGAATATACATTTATTTTAAAGAGAGTCTAAAAAATAATTGTTTTTGAATTTTAATCAAAATCGTAAGAGGGAATTTTGAGAAAATCTAAAAAAAAAAAACGAAAAAGTGCATCTGTAAAGTAACCGCAGCAACCGGGATTCAGCACAGGTTTTCCGCAGGCAACCGTACATCATTGGATTCGTGATAAAATTATCTTTATTGTGTAATTTTGAAAAAAAAATTAGTTTTTAAATTTGTAATTAATTATAGTTTGCACAGGAATTTTTCAGGCAACCTATTCAAGATATATTATTTAACATATTTTTCTCATGTTTTAAGAGACCTCTCCAAAGATGAGCTCAAAAAAATTTTTTAAGGGTTGAAAACTTGAGAAACGTATTTTTTCTCGTCTAAAATTTTACCATAACGAGAAAAAAAAAAATCGATTTTTGACGAATTTAAAATTTTTACAAATTTTGAGGCGGTATGGAAAATTTTTTGAAAATGAGGCATTGAAATTTGCGTTTTTAGATACCCTGAGACGTGAAAAATTTATAATTTTTTTGTTTAGTTTTAAAATATTAAATAAAACTTTTGAATTTTTGTCTGTCCAAAGGGGGGGGGGTCCGGGCCCCTCTGGGCCCCCCCTGGGACCGCTAGTGTAGCCAAAAAAAAGGGTGTGCCGCCGGGAGTCGAACCACGGATCCTCCAATTTGCGCTCGGTGTGCTCTTACGTTAAGGTTACGGTAAGGGCACACTGAGCGCAAATCGTAAATCCGTGGTTCGACCCCGGCGGCATACTCTATATCTTTTTCGGGTTACATGAAGTAATATCTAATTATATAATAAATATATTTCAATTTCTTGTGCTATGGGTCAAGGGTTCACTTCCCGTACCAAGCGATGTAAATTTTTTTAGGGATTCGCTTCCCGTCCCAAGCGAGAAAAAAAATTATTTCATTTGAATTGGAATATTTGAAATAAATAGGATGTGGTCTAAATGGCCTTAGATGCCGAAAAATACCTTACATAAATTAAAAAAAAAAAAAGTTTTGCAACTTTGTTGCCTAATGATTTTCTTTTTTAATTCGGTATTTAAATAAATATTAAAATTTTATCTCTCTTCTTTAAATAATCATTTATTAAAGAAGCCAAAAATATTTTTAAATACTTTCTTTACTTGAAATGGGAATTTATAAAATAATCTCTTTGTCCTTCACACACACACATGCATTTCTCACACAGACGCATATATATTTTAGATATACTTTTCTATATGGTTTTCTACTTTGTTTCGACAGGTCGAGACCGGCTCTCTCTACCAGCTGCCTTTGTGCTCGTCAGTATGGCTGAGATGCCGACCTCGTAGCTGCTCAGCGTCTCCACGCAGCTCGGCTTCGTCTCCTCAACGCCTTCATTTGGTGAGTAGCTCTTGAAATTTCAACAATTTCTTATTCATTTTTAAATAATAAATATGCTGATATATAAATCTTTGACAAATTCAAACAATTAATTATAAAAAAACATGATTTCACCTCATTCAAAGCACATCCTAATGATTTTGATCTTACCAATTTTTGAGGGGCTATTTTATATAAATATTTAAATCATTATTTGGAGAAGTTGCTCTTTTTGTTTGAAAATAGGAAGGGCAAGTTGTGGAGTAGCAAAAGCAAAGCTAACGAAATTTTATTTGTCTATCTTCCGTTATATTAATTTAGGCCCAAAGTTGTTACCCAAAAGCTCGTGCACATCAATCTACCAGCGTGTATTTTCAGGGGCGCCGGAACGAATTTGAATCAGGGGGGGGGCAAAAATTTTTTTTTTAGAAAATTAAAATAATTTAATATGTTTAAATAGTATAAAACAAAAACAAATCTACTATAAAACTTTCAAAATTTTAAATAAAATCACAATTTTTTTTTAATAAAATTAAAATTTTAAAAAATTTTGTAGTGATTTTATCAAAAATTTTTGGTAGAAAAATTTGGAAAAAAATGAATTTCTTACTCTCTTTAATTTTTTTTAATTTAGAAGATTTTATTTTTCAAAAGTAAAAATATATCATTTTTAAAAATAAATTGAAATAAAAAAAAGAAATTTTGCCCCCCTCTGCCCCCCCCCCCCCCTGTAGGATGCCAGGGGGGGCAATGTACCCTTGCCCCCCCCCCCCCCAGTTCCGGCGCCTATGTGTATTTTGTAAAAAGTGAGAGTCAAGGTGCGATCACACCGGGACCTGACTTGTGTTTACTGACTGGAGTTCTAACCGAATCCGAATTGAGGGGGGTCACACACTAAAACTTGACTGGAGTGACGTAATCTTACTTCTCTGTTATTTGGTATATAAGTATGTCGAAGGAGTAAACAATGCTTTTTTACTTGAATGATAGTATTTTCCTTCCCAGCAATTTATTTCTAAATAAACTTAGTAAAACTAATTATCGTTATATCAAGTAAATATATTTACTAAATTTTAAATAAAAATATTTCTTAATTGACTATTTAAAAATAATATTTTATTAATTAAAAAAAATTTGGAATCTATTTGCTTTGACTTAACATATATTTCCTGCAATTTTTAACAAAAATACAAGTTTATCTCAATATTATTATTGTTACTTGTATTATTATTACTTAAATAAAGCCTTATATTGCCAAAAATGTCTTTATTAAGGGAAGGAACCGATCAAACAACTGATTGAAAAAGTCGGCCATGTTAAGCTTCTCGCCAGCCGGAGTCAGGTCCCGATCCAACAAAATTGTCTAGACCAGTGGTTCCCAACCGGTGTGCACCCAACGGTGCCGCGAGATTGGCTATAGTGGGTGCCGCGAGTAATGAGATAAACAAAAAAAAAAATTAAAGATTACACTATTATGGTGTTCATTACTTATTATATATTATTTCAATTAAACTTAATTTTTTTTTTTAAACTAAGGAAGGGTGCCCCTAATGTGTAGATGTTATTCCCAACGCACCGTTGGGGTACCGTGGACTTCAAAAGGTTGGAAACACTGATCTTAGACTTATATACAATAAATGCGAAATTTATACTGTCAAGCTTCCTCTATGTAACCAATTTCTCAATGAATTTCGAGATGAAATTTTGCACTCGGAGAGAGTCTAAGAATAAATATTCCTCTAGAGCAGTGGTTTCCAAACTTTACGTTACCACGCCTTCCTTCAAAATATATAATCGTATAACGCCCCCCCCCCACCTCATTTCATAAAATAATACAAACCGAAAATTTTTATTGAAAAAATTAATATAAACTATTATATTTTTGATTATTAAAACCTTCGCACTCATTTAGAAAATTTCTCGCTGTAGCTAATGTTCGTGCCTCCCCATAGGCTAGTCCGCGCCTCCCTAGAAAGGCGCACCTCACAGTTTGGAAACCGCTGCTCTAGAGGGAGAATAGTAATTATTATTATTTTTTTTTTTTATTAACTATTTAGAATTTCTATTTAGAAACTCAATTTAAAAAGTCATTTTTTATCATGGTTTTGTGTTTTTTGAAGGACGGTCCCCCTGAGTTTGTGTCCGTTTGTCTCAAAAAAAAAAAGTTCCTTCTCTAGCTTGTTATCATTTTCTGGCATTCTCTGTATAATCGGACTAGTTTTTTATATTTTCTATTTTATTTAATTTTTTTCAATAATTTCCTTTTGAAATGTTTTTCTTTGTTTCTTTTTCTCTCTCTAAAAGTCACTTGAATTTTCGTTACAACGTAATCTTACACTATAACGGATGAAAATAAGTCAAATACATCAAAAAAAAAAAGAGAAGAAAAAAGAAAAACTCCATTAAAATAAGTAGATTTTTTTTTCTCTTTTTCTTTCTTTTGACTATATTATTAAAATTGCTTATTTTTTGCATTTAATGACAGTTATTTTGAATAGATGCCGAGCAAATATTCCGTTATTTGATTGACTTTTAAAGAGTGAATAGAAATGGTCAGAAAAAGCCCCCGGTAAGGTCGAGTGTCAAGAGGTTTGATAATTGACACTCTGACCGGGCGTCAGGGGCCTTAGGCTCGCCAATTCACATTCACGTTGACAAGAGCCTGCATTTGCATTATTATTATTATTATTGACTTGACAAGCAAATTTACACTTGGCTTGTTGCCTTCAAAGACTCTCGCTTTTTTTTTTATCTTAAAAAAAACCTCAATATTTTTTTTTTCTTTAATTTTAATTAAAAGTCATTGGGTATAAAAACCGATAAAAAAAACTTTCCATCACAAACTTCCTTTTGAAGCAAACTTCTTAATATTCCTATCGGATGTGGAATTCCCCATCTCCCTCACCTTTATTATATGTAAATAAATAAATAAATACTTGTATATTAATTATTCATATTAATCAATAATATCTCGATGTTTTTTTTTGTTATTTTTTCGGTTCAAAGTAAGGTTGGTAGATTTGGAGGCTGAATCGATTTTCGATTTTCGATTTTTAAAATCGAAACCAAATAATCGATTTTTAAAAAAATCGATTTTTGCCTTAAAAAAATCGATTTTAATCGATTTTCGATTTTTTAACAAAAAATCTTTCACTATGCCCATAAGTTGATTTTAAGGTTCTGCTTACGATTTTCAAGCGGTTTGTGGAGCAAGAAAAATAGAACGTTGCATTACTGATGCCCAAATCAATTTATTCAGTCTTTATAACTTCTTTAAAGACCAACACATTGTATATGGTATAACATATTTAGTCTTTATAACTTAAGTTTTAACGTTATAGCGTAAATTTTAACAAACCAAGTGAACCAAACATCAGCTTCTATATTTCTTAAAAAATCTGGTGGGGACTCATCGCACAGCACAACTTTCTCTTATCTTCAGTAAGGGAAAGTTGTGTTCTGTGCTTGTCACACCAGATTTTTGTGTGGACATATATTTAGGTTCCGACAGTAAGCTTAAGGTACATTTGAATTCAAAATTTTTGTTTTTTAAACACCCTTTTTTTCTCATTCACACAGTCTTCTCGGCAACTGAGGCCATTTAAGACTTTTACGATATCCGTTATTGATAATACACACATATTAGGGGGTCCAGGCATTCTTATTTGGACCCTGTTATTCAATGGTGTGTCAAAGACCAAACATCGAGTTTTGAGAAAATCAACAATAAAGTTTTTTGTTTACATTGGATTATATATAATTTTTCTTGTCAATTGTGCAAGTAATATTAAATATAAATTTTTTTAGAACACATTTCATAAAAAATACTATTAATTAAATCATTTGAAACAATAATCCGTGCTTAACTCAATTTTGAATTTTCTGGTCTTTGACACACCATTGCATAACAGGGTCCATTTAAGCCATTTGGTATCCAAATGGCTTAAATAAAATCATCGGACTGCCTGGGGTCCGAACCCGCGACTTTTTAGTATACGAGGTTAGCACGCTAACTTCTACACCAAACCCCAGAGGGCTGAATTCAAGATTAAAAATTTATAAACATGGGGAAATATTTATATTTTGTTTCCATTGCAACAAATTCCCCTCCTACCTTTCCTATGAAATACAAGAGTAAAGTGTACTTCAAAATGAGAATATACATTTTTAAAGAGCATCTAAAAAAATAATTGATTTTTGAATTTTTAATCAAAATCGTTAAGGCTAGTTTTAAGAAAATCAAAAAACCTAAAAAACGTTACCTCAGTAAAGTACTAGTACTTTTTTGGCCAATTTTAATTCTTCCTAACCGCTTATTTTCTCGCTCTAAGGGGTGTCTATCTTAAATTCCAACCTCATAGCTCAAATCCTTCAAGCTTAAAAATTGAACACAGACGGACAGATCATGTCGCTAAAATCACTTTCTTGGAAAATCGAAAATCGAAAATCGGGCGTCAAAAATCGACCTTTTCGATTTTTTCAAAACACTGAATCGATTTCGATTTTAATCGAAAATCAGAAGCTCAAAATCGATTTTCGTTAAAATCAGAAATCGATTCGACCAACCCTA